>ML828959.1:17767-35275 GCA_009831015.1 Picea engelmannii
TGTCTCTGTAATATTTCTTCAATATCCAAATGAATGTTCGTCGGACTCGTGTACTTGGGATTCCATGTGCATAATATTGTTCGGTCCAAAAACATGAAGCATGGCAACAAACCCTATATATCCCATGGCCCCGATTATTTTCTTGTGGGAACATATACCAGATGTAAGAGAACCAATGCCACGACGTCTTTTCTTTGTGTATCAAATTGTTTGATGAAAAGGTTGATGCATGCTACTCTATGGAACCTTGTGGGATATTTCTTGTGGCCTGTTTGGAGTTTAGTTGGTTCTTGGTTGTATGCTTCGTCAGTCAATTTGTATATCATGGAACTCCGAGTGTTGTTTGGAGGAGACAGAACAATAGATTTTCATTTTTTTTCCTAGCTAGCCCGCAAGTCCACCTGTTAATTTGTAATGCATTGTATAAGTGTGTCACTTTGTATCTCAAGTGTTTCATTATAGAATCAATTCGCATCAAGAATATATTAAATTCCATGTTCTACTATCAATGATCTTGGTAAAATTAATCTCCTCGAATAATTTGAAATAATTCAAATTGGTCGTTGTTATGCTTGCGGTGATAGAATTTAAAAAAACTTTGTTTGTTTCCTTCATTTTTTTTAAGTAGGAGATTTATCATCCTTTGATAATTTTATGTAATTAAAATGTACAATATGAATATTTAATATTAATAATTTACTATTTGAAAATAATGTTTTTAGATAATGTTAGATAGTTGACAGGAATGACCATCCCTAAACAATCACACTCTTGAGCCCGCCAGTCATGGAGTCCATCTGTTAATTTGTACATCGTGGAAATTTGAGATTTGTTTAGAGGACACAGAACAATAGAAGTGAAATGTTGAGGCAACCAGCCTGCAAGTCTGCCTGTCAATTTGTATATTCCAGAAATCTGGGTGTTATTTGTAGGACACAGAACAGTAGAGGCCCAATTTTCAGCCCGCCAACCCGAGAACCCACGCTCCAAAATTGTGGCTAGGTATGGAATGAGGGACCTATACATTCTCTATAAAATATCATTGCCATAGTTTATAAAAGTACATATTTAGTTTGTATTACTCGTTTCTCGGAAAATTTCTAGGTACAGGAGTTGATGGATACACGTGTTAATATTTCCACTTACTTTTATGTCACCATCCCAACCGACCCCTTCCCCGTTTCATATTGTACAAACTTTTTGAAAGAAAAGTTTCAAAATACATGGGTTATTCTTTCAAATAAGATATTTAAAATCCTTCAGTAATTTTATGTAATTAAATTGTACAATATCAATATTTAATATTAATAATTTAGTATTGAAAATAATGTTTTTTATATAATGTTTTATAGTTGATAGGGATCACCATCCGTAAAAAATCGCAATCTTAAACCTTCCATTCCTAGAGTCCGCTTGTCAATTTGTATATCGCGGAAATACGAGTGTTGTTTGGAGGACACAGAACAATAGATGTGCAATGTTCAGCCAACAAAACTGCAAGTCTGCCTGTCAATTTGTATATCACGGAACTCTGGGTGCTATTTGTAGGACACGGAGCAATAGAGGCCCAATTTTGAGCCCACCATCCTAAGAACCCACGATCCAAAAGGTGGCTAAATATGGAATGCGAGATCTGTACAAATATCAATATTTAATATTAAAAATTTAGTATTTGAAAATAATGTTTTTAGATAATGTTAGATAGTTGATCGGGCTATCCATCTGTAAATAATCACAATCTTGAGACTGCCAGTCTTGGAGTCTGTTTGTAAATTTGTATATCGTGGAACTCTAAGTGTTGTTTGGAGGACAAGGAACAATTGAAGTGCAATGTTGAGCCAACAAGACTGCAGGTCCGCCTATCAATTTGTATATTGCGGAACTCTGGGTGCTATTTGTAGGACACAAAACAATAGAGGCTCAATTTTTATCCCGCCAGACCAAATATCCATTATCCAAAAAGGTGGCAAAGTATGGAATGAGGGATCCGTACATGCTCTATAAAATCTCATGTCGATACTTTATAAAAGTACATATTTAGTATGTATTACTCGTTTATCGGCAAAAATGCAATTCTATTGTTTCATTTATGCGATATACAACTTGACAGATGAAGCATACAACCAAGAAACAAGTAAACTCGTGGATCGTATTCCTTAGTCACTGTTTTGTGTGCCTTCCACCTTTACACTTCTTTCCAACTATATATCTTGGTAGGAAATGGGATATATGTTACAGATGTGAATATATTAGTCCTTCTTTTCAATCTTCTATGCTTGGCCAAATATACATTTCTCTTTTCCATGAACTTTATCTTTTTCATCACTTATTCATTTTTTCAAAAATGTCTGGGTGCACGGGTAGTCGAACTTGCAGGTTCAAGTTTTCACTTGTTCTCTTATATAGCGACAGCCACCGACCGTGTCCCCATTCCATACCAAGTCACTTCTCCAATCGTGTATTCCTGGTAGGAGGGATTTATATTGGACTTCTATTGTTCAATGACCTATGAACAGTACTCTGACTTCCACAATATACAAATTTACAACCGGACTCAGATCATACCGTCTTCCATATTATAGTCTACCTATCATGCCCTTTTCCATGGTACACATTTTGCACTAAAAAATTCCGAGACATACAATTTAACCATCCGATCGTCATGTGTTTTGTGGAACTATTGTCATGCCATTTTGAAGCCCATCTATCTTCTTTCCATACTTCTCCATTTCTTTGAATTTCTTTCTCAGATCATCAGTTTGGCGGGTTCAAGGAATATCCAATTATTAATCGATGTTTCCTATGCCTGCACCCTTTTTCAATTAGCATTTACCAATTATATATAAGACCTTATTTCTAGGTATGCAACTACCAACCGTTAATGCTAAGCCAAGATTTGAGGAAATTTCCCATTAATATGCATAAAACCAAAATTTTTGGATGGTTATATTTGTTGGTCACTATAATTGCTTATTAATTAAAACAATCAAGTGTTACATAAATTGTCAACCTAGGGAAGTCTGTTTATTTCAAAGGCAATCACACACTGTATATTCTCAATCTCAAAAGAAATCCAAAGTTGAAGTAAAAGTTACACTAATCACACCTTGTTTTGAATAGACTGAAGTTCTACTCTGAATTACAGTAAAAAGCAATCTATCTATTGCAGAGTTTTAAGATTCAAAAGGAAATGATTATCACAAGAATCCTGGATTACACTAAGAAACAACAACCTAGGAAAAAGTAACCTTTCAGCATACTGCAAAGAAGACTAACTATTCTGTAACAGAGAACATGACCCTATTCCCCAAAGTAGGAATCTTCAGCACCTGTCTCTGACTATCACACTTTCATAAACTCATTCTACAAAGATAATTACCAATCTAAATGATTAACAATTATCGAAGATTAACTATTCTGTAACAGAGGATAGGACCCTATTCCCCAAAGTAGGAATCTTCAACACCTATCTCTGACTATCACACTTTCATAAACTTATTCTGCAATAGAATTACCAATCAAAATTATTAACAATTACCTAGAAATGAATTGTACGAAAGCAATGTAACAATCAGTGGAAACAGAGTTTTAGCAAAACATAGTTTTAACAAGGTATCGATAAAAACAACACTAACACACTACAGAAACTAATGGGTGAATCTTGTGAAGAAGGTAGGCCCTCTCCTTCTCACAAGATTCCCTAGAAATGAAAGGAACTAAGAAGAAATGCTCAGAATGATCTTTTATTCATCTGTAAAATGTGACGAGCTACAATATCGAAAGTGAACAAGATGCTTCTCCATAATTCCCTTCTAGATAAACCTTTCATAATCTCCCTCCCAATACTAATTTCTTCCCTATTTAAAGAGGAAAATCCTCTCAATACAATTAAGAATAAAATTACATGTGTACATACAAATCCTATTCTTAGTCTGATCTAATATTCTATGTTGGAATAGGATATTCTGATCTTCCATAGAAAAATGTTGTTACAGTGGTTTTAATGGTACTGGCTTGAGGTACAGTTGTTGCGGCCGGTGTAACAACTCCTTTATTTATCTTTTCTTGTTACTGTTGTATGTGAAATATTGTTCAGCATCGCAAATCACAGATTGTTTCAACAACGGGATTTGTGTACTATTTTATTGTTTCAGCAACATGGTCTTCGAGCAACAACGATGGTTGTAATGGTGTTGGCTTAAGGTACAGCTGTTGCGGCAAGTGTAACAACTCCTTTTTCTTGTTATTGCTATATGTGAAATGTTGTTTCAGCATCGCAAATCACAGACTGTTTCAACAATGGGATTTGTGTACTATTTGACTGTTTCAACAATGTGGTCTTCAAGTAGCAATGATATATTAATTGCAGTCTTCAAACTATTTCAAAAACTATATATTCATGATTAATGGCTATGTATGAGAGTAATGCAAAATTACATGTAAAACAAATTAAACATATAGCAAAGAGAAGAAATGTTATATACCTTTGGGAAAATAGATTAAGGTGATAATGTTGGCTTGAATATGAGTGGGAAAAGGATGTAATGATAGCAAAAAGTGTGAGCAAAAAGGTACATTATAGGGTCCTGACATCCCCCCAACTAAAAAGGTTGCATGTCTTCAGGAAACTTCAATATGAATCAGAATCTGGATACCAACTCTAGGCATGCAAATTACTTAAGGAGTAGTTGTGGAAAGTACTATCTGTTGGATCTCTAAATCCTTGAATACATTGTAGCCTTTGCCAGGCTACTGCTTCAACCTTCTTGGGCAACTTATGATGAACTTGATACCTCTTTGCTGGCATCCACAGAATGGGAAAATGGAACTGATAACCTATCCAATTTTCAACACATTGTTGGACACATTTGATGTAACTAAGTACCCAAGAGATTGTTGTCTCAAGATTGGTAGGACTAAATGGATTGTGATCCTGCCTTTTCTTAGAATATTGTTGCCAAAATGTGTTATTTGCTTTTAGGGCAGAATTCTCTGTGGATTTAATAAACTATTGACAATCCTGAAGTATTGTTGCCTGTAATTGTCGTATATATTGAGTCATCCCTGGTTTCTTCAAAAATTGATAATATTCTGCAACAAAGGTGGAAACGTTCTGTGGTTCTAGCTGTATCCAAACGAAACAGTTATCTTCATTATGCTTGGCATCTAGGAAATCATTTTTCCATGTAATCTGGTTGGTAAGGAAGGAGACAACTGCCCGAATATGGATATCACCAACAAGAGGGTTAAGATTAATCTGTCTGTTCTTAGGAATGGCTTCATTATGAAGATATACCTCACATAATAGATGTTGATAAGTAGTAGAGGCTTCTACAAAAGTTTGAACAAAATCTTCTAGTTTGAGCACTGCATAGGGTCTTCCTTCTTTGATTGATTTAATCCCAAAAAATGTAAGTCATTCTATAAGAAAAAGAGAGTAATTTGAGGATGGTTTCCTAGCATCCAACAATTTTTGTACCAAATCAAACATCAGGAGAAATTTGACTTTTAAATATTCATTCTGCTTCTTATGGGCACGAAATTCTTTGTGTGTTTTCTCCAAAGCTTCCCAGTTTGAATAGATGTTGTTCAACCAACGTAGTCTGTGCTCTTGCAAAAAAATTTCCTGTGTAATAGCAGACTCATTTTTTCATTTTTCCATTATTACCTACTCATTCCATGGTTGAGTTTGTGTTTCAACATTGCAAGTGGTAGGCTAAGGTAGAGTCTGAGTGGCTTGTTCCACAAGAGTAGGGGTACTGATATTTCCAGAAGGGGTAGGTTCATAAATAGGCAGAGTTTGTGTTTCAACATCGTAAGTGGTAGGCCGCGGTAGAGTCTGAGTGGATTGTTCCACAAAAGTAGCGGTAATGATCTTGATAGGAGGGGCATGTTCATCAACAGGTAGAGTTTGAACAACTTTACTAATGAAAACATGAGCTTCGGTTTTAACAGTTCCTATAGGCCAGGGTTCCTATAGATTAGCTTTGATTTTTGGAATTTTTGAAGGTCCTACTGGTTCTTGCGTAACAATAGGGCATTCATCTTTTTTAACTGCAAAAGCCATAGGTCCAGGGGAAGGTCCAAGAATTGGGATTTGAACCACTTTGTAGCCTGCTTGATCATAAATATCCCCACATTGGTTGCACATATACTCTCTATATTGATCATCTTTTGTGTTTTTCTCTGCCATGGCCACTACGCGAGCCAAGGTATGCAAATTAAGTTCCCTGTGATAGGCTTCCTTTGCCATTACCATCTCTTTCTTGTAAGCTTACAGTTCTGATCTTAGAAACTCATTATGTTTTAAGAGAGAAGCCATCGTTGGTTCTCGTTGTTGATCTGTCATCGGTGTATCAAGAGGGGTGACTGGCTTTTGTGTAATGGTCACAGCCTCAGTAGCTGGTTCTTGTGGAGAAACTACAAAATAAGTAGTTGATTCTTGTGTTTCAGCTTCTTGATGTAAAGAAAATAGTGTTTCAACACCCTGGGCATGTGATTCTTGAATTTCAGGAAGAAAGTCAGTAGTTGGTTCTTGTGTTTTAGCTATAGCTGTTTCTTGTGTAACAACCATATCTAGTTCTTGTGTTTCAGCTACTGTATGAGTAGCTGGTTCTTGTGTGACAACTACTATTGCAACACCAAGGTCATCTGATTCTTGTATTTCAGGAATGAAGTCAGCAGCTGGTTCTTGTGTTTCAGCTGTAGCTAGTTCTTGTGTAAAAGCTATAGTTGGTTCTTGTGTAATAGCTATAGTTGGTTCTTGTGTTTTAGCTACTGAATGAGTAGTTGGTTCTTTTGTTTCAGCTACTGAAGGAGTAGCTGGTTCTTATGTGACAACTGTTGAATGAGTAGTTGGTTCTTGTGTAACATCTACTTGATGTAAAGAAAATGATGTCACAACACCTTGGGCCTCTGGTTCTTGTGTTTCAGTGCCCATGGGTTGAACAGGTAAAAATTCTAGGATTTGGGAGAGTGGAGGTGTATGGGTTTTTAGCAAAATGGGTTGGGGGTTTAGGGTAATGGTAGTAGTGGCTGCTTTTGTTGAAGCCCTCATTCATTTTTTAGGTAAAAAGGAAGGAAAAGTAGTAGTTTTCTTCTTTCTTTTGCGTGTGGGTTTTTCCTCAGTGATGGGGCAGGGAGGGTTATCAGGTTTATCTTCTTCAGAATCATCACTAAGGATATGAACAGCAGGGGTAGATGACTCTGGTAAATTGTGGGGTTGACTTGGTATGGTAGGAGGGTTAATTGGATCAATTAGGTCTGTAGGAATATTAATAGTTATTTCCGAAAGGTCATTAAGGTTTTATGGTTTCTCTTCATGAGGGTTTTTCAGGATGTTCAACAACTTCCTAAGGGTTTATGGGTGGGTTGTTTAGGAGAGGGTTTTGTTGGGTAAAACCCTTTTGGATGAGTAATTGAATGAGACGATGATGGGTGAGGGAAAGGGTGGGATTTTTAGCATGTTTATAATAATGCGGCATATTTCTAAGACATCCGAGCAGATAGTAAGGAATGTTGACTAGTCTAGAATGTCGTAAATGAGATAAAAGGACAAAGTCGGACTGGTAAGCTACATGGTATCGGCCTTCACAGGTAAGGTAGTGCTTGACAAACTCTGCAACTTTTGGCCAAGGAGGTGGCAACGAGCTAAGTTGAACACCCCGGCCTTTAGGCTCAACTTGTTCTCTTGGCAAGAGAAAATCCTGCTGGGCATTAAGGATAATATGTTTGTGGCTGAACCAGTGAATGCCAGTGACGGGAAGACATGAAACATGTACAATATCATCCTTTGTGACTGGAATCCAAACCCATTGAACAATGGAATGGTCTTGTTGAAGATTCTGAGCAAATTGAAGAACCTGTTGTTGATCAAATCCCTGGAGCCTCTGAAAATAACCCAGCCAACCTGCCTGCTGAAAGATTTGGTAGAATTCTGGATACAATTCTAGCAAGGTTGTCGTTGTAGGTTCATATCATATAACATGACCTCCCACAGTTATTCAGCTCAGTAGAATGCACAGTCAGAGAGTCAAGTAACCACACCTGAAGAGAGTAAGTTTTGTGGATGAAGGCATGCAAATGATGGGTAAAAAGAAGTGATGGTAGTCGGTTTGTGTGAAATGATGGCATAAAATTTCGATATCCCCCCCCCCCAACTACGGTTAAAATAGTGACTTTAAGTGAATGATAATAATGAATCAAGATCTTCTCATTAGCCATAGTTCAATTGTATTTACATATAAAGTTTACATACCTCATATTTACCTTTGATTTGTACTTTGAAAAATATAGTGTCTGTCCATAATAGATCTGTAGTAACCATGGGAGAGACTTTGTATTTATGAGAGAAATTGTATCAAGGGTTTGTTTAATCATGGGAGAAGGTAGTAAAAGGATAGACTGTAGTATGAAAATAGGAGAAGTGAGAGAGAAAGAGTTGAAGAAGATGTTTTTATTGATAGGAAATGTTGAAAAAGTGGTGTTTCAGCAACAGGAAAAGAATGGAAAAATGTTTATTGAAGAGTGATGTTTTAACAATGGAAAATACTGCTGAAGAAATGGTGTTTCAGCAGCAGGGAAAATGAGGAAAAATTTGCTGAAGAGTGGTTTTTCAGCAATGGGTAAAATGAGGAAAAATGTTGTTGAAGAATGGTGTTTCATCAATGGGGAAAATGAGGAAAAATGTTGTTGAGGAGTGGTGTTTCAACAATGGGAGAAATGAGGAAAAAGTTGTTGAAGAGTGGTTTTTCAGCAACAAGAAAAGAATGGAAAAATGTTTGCTGAAGAGGGATGTTTTAACAATGGAAAATACTGTTGAAGAAATGGTGTTTTAGTAGAGAGGAAAATGAGGAAAATGTTGTTGAAGAGTGGTGTTTCAGCAATGCGAAAATGGGAGAAATGTTGTTGAAGAGTGGTGTTTCAGCAATGGGAAAAATGGGGAAAGGGAATGGAAAGGAAAGAAAATAAAGAAGGATGAATGATGGGGATGTTGAATGGGAAGTGAAGATGAATGGATTGAAGAAAGAGGGAGCAATGCTTCACAAAATGAATCTTGGATCTACTTGTAGTAAGATTGTCCTTTCTTGGTAGGCCTTTTCTGGATCGAGAATCTGCAAAAGAATCAATTGTAACATGTCATTCCTTGACATGGATTATTAGTAAAAGAAATTTAATCTAATACTAATGAAATTAAATTCAGAAAAATTAATTGCAATGAGGGGCAGGAGGCTCCTCTAAAAAGAGATAATGTGAATCTGCCACACATGTGGCCTTAAAATCTTCTCTGGAAATGGGGCACTGGTACAGACGAAGCTGATGACCATTCACTAATAATGGTGTTTTAGTGTCATCAATTGTGAGGAGCCTTATTGTTCCATTGGGGAAAACAATGTCCACTTCATAAGGTGCTAGACATCTTGTACGTAGTTTCCCCTGAAATTCTTTAAACCGAGAATCATACAATAAAGCCCAATTACCTTTTTGGAATTGCTTATGCTTGATGATTTTATCATGTCATTTTGTTCTTTGTTGTTGAATCATAGTTGTCTGGTGAATGGAATCTAATCTTTTTTCATCCAATTCATTAAGTTGTTGCAACCTGGTTGTCTGTGCATTAGTCAAATCAAGGTTAACAGCTAAGGAAGTCCTTAAGGTTTTGATTTCAAATTCCACAAGAAAAAACAACACTTTTTCCATAAACTAATTCATAGGGGGAGAATCCTGTAGTATTTCTCCAGGTAGTTCTGTAGGCCCATAATGCTTCGGGGAGCCTTTGAGACCAATCCTTTCGGTTTTCCTTCACTATTTTTGTGAGAATGGCTTCTATTACTTTATTTGTTCTTTCCACCTGTCCATTGGCTTGGGGGTGGTATGGTGTAGTCATTCTATGATGAATATTATATTTTTGAATGGTGGCTTTAAAACCATGAGAGATGAAAGGAGGTCCTCCATCTGTGACTAATTCTCTAGGCACTCCAAATCTGATCAAGATATCTTCAAATAAAAAATCTTGAACACCTTATTCAGTAGCTCTATGGAGTGCTTTAGACTAATATATAAACTTTTTGATTGGATGGAGGGTTAATGGGTTTTACAAAGTCTAATGCCCATCTTTCAAATGGTTCGAGTACTACCTGGGGGTTTAATGGAATTTTATCTCTATGATTAGGTTGACCCATTCTTTGACATCTATCACAGGCCCGAACATATTTCTTTGCATCTTTAAAATGTGAGGGCCAATAATAACCCATCCTGAGAATTTTATGTGTTGTTCTTTTATCAGCAAAATGCCCTCCACAAGGGCCATCATGACAAACTTTTAATAATTCATAAACCTCATCTTCTCTAATGCATCTTCGGATTTCTTGATCAAGTCCTGTGTGGAAAAGACACCCACTTATCCAACTATACCGAGCACTTTGTTGAATGATTTTTATTTTCTCTCGGTGGGATAGGTGTGGTGGTAACTTTCCTGCAACCAAATAATTAGCGATGTCTACATACCATTATGAGTGAGCAGATACTGCAAATAAATATTCTTCAGGAAATGAATCATCTACTGGAGTATTATCATCAAGTGTTAACCGAGAAAGGAAATCAACAACTACATTTTTTTTCCTTGTCTATCTACAATTGTAATATCAAATTCATGTAATAATAGTAACCATCTGGTGACTCGAGCATTTGTGACAGATTTGTTCATTAAATATTTAATAGCTGAGTGATCAGTATGGACAAAAGTAGAATCGCCAGTGATGTAATGTCGAAATTTATTAATAGCATAGATAACTACTAAAAATTCATTTTCGGTAACTGTATAGTTAAGTTCAACAGGACTCATATTCTTGTTAATGAAGTAGATAGCATAATGGAGATAATTTTCTTCTTGTCCCAAGACAACTCCTATTGCAGTATCTGAAGCATCAGAGGATATATGAAAGGGAAGTGTCCAATCAGGTCCTCTTAGAATAGGAGCAGTAGATAACTGATGTTTGAGTGTATCAAATGCTTCTTGGCAAATATTAGTCCACTTGAATTCAATATTTTTCATAAGTAACACAAACAAAGGAGAAGCTATCTTGGAAAAAAAAATTGATAAATCTTCTATAGTATCCAGCATGTCCTAAGAAACTTCTCACATTTGTTTGGGTTTTGGGAATAGGAAGGTTTTTAATGACTTGTATCTTGGATGGATCTACCTGAATTCCTTGAGATGAAATAAAGTGTCCAAGTACCACTCCTTCACTCATAATCATATGACATTTTTTGGTGCTTAAGGAGAGGTGGGCTTGTATACATCGGTTAAGTACTTTCTCAAGATTTTGTAGTGCTTCCTCAAAAGAGACACCATAAGGGGTCAAATCATCCATAACAATTTCCATAGAGTCATTAATCATATCAGAAAAGATTCCTATAACTTCTCTTTAAAAGGTTGTTGGTGCATTACATAGTCCAAATGGGAGGACTCTATAAGAAAAATTTCCCCATGGGCTAGTAAAAGTGGTCTTATCTTGGTCTTTGGGTGCAATTTTGATTTGGTTATACCCACTGAAACCATCTAAGAAAGAGAAGAAATTCTTCACTGACAAACTATCTAACACTTGATCAATGAATGGTAATGGAAAGTGATCTTTTTGAGTGGCTTTATTTAAGGCTCTATAATCTACACACACTCTCCATTTGTCGTTTTTCTTAGGAACTATTACTAATGGGGAAACCCATTCATTGTCAGATATAGGATATATAAACCCCACATTAAGCAATTTTTGAAGTTCCTCTTTAAGAATTTCTCTTAAATTAGGGTTCATTCGTCGTTGATATTGGCAGATCAGTCAACAATCTTCCTTGATATAGATACGATGAGTACATAATTCAGGAGAGATTCCCTTCATATCTGTATAGTCCCATGAAAATTCTTCCTTATGTTGAAGAAGTAACTTCATTAATTGTTGTGTTTCAGCAATTGTCAAGTTGGGGTTTATATTCAGTGTTTTGCCAGATTCAATTTCTACTGGTATACTTTTAGAAGAGATGGTAGTTGATGTTTGAAGTAGGTCTTCAGAGTTAAGGTTTTCCTAGGTATATGACTCCAAAATGGGAGCTAGTTGATTATGTGTTTCTGGAGTCACAGAGGAGTGTTCACAAATAAAATTATTAATTACTTCATCCTCAATGGCATCTTTAAGGCTTAAGGCTTGTCCGATAGTCAAGATAGGTTGAGTTGTTTGATCATCAAAGTCCACCCATAAGGAATTGTCATTATTAATCAAGGGTGTAGCGTGAGGATAGAGGGTAAGTTGTTTGGTTTCATATCCATTAGAAATTTTCATTGAACCAGATCTGCAACTGATAAAGGCATATGTTGTGGCTAGCCAAGGCCTGCCCAAAATTAAAGGATGACCCCCCCACTTTGTTTTAGGTTGTAATACCACAAAGTTAGCTGGAAAATTCCAGGACTCAACTAAGATGATTAGTTCTTCAATGAATCCTTCTAATTTGATTGTAGAACGATCAACTAATTCTAGAATGGTTGGGCTATCTCTGATTTCATTCTTCTTTTGTAACACTTGTGAAGTTTCAAGAGTCATAATATTGATAGCAGCACCTAAGTCGACCAGAACTCGAGGGATTATTGTTTTTCCAATTTACACTATGATAGTAGGATGGTCAGGATCACCATATTTAACTGGAGGAGCTTTACCTGACATTAGTGCAGACAAATCACCGATGACATGAACTATGAGGGGATCTTTAGTTTTCCTACTGGTTTTCTTAACACAAATGTCTCGCATAGTTCTGGCATAAATTGGTACATCTCTTAGTGCTTGTAATAGTGGAATTTTAACATAGAGATTTTGTAATTCTGCTAGAAGATTGAAAGAAGGTGGCTCAGGAGTTTTAGTCAAAGCTAAATGCTTAGGGAATGGTGGTTCTAGTTATGATGTTTTAGCAACAGTGTTTGAGGATGGTTGTACCTCCTCAAGTAAATCATGCCTTTTTATTTCTTCTTTATCGGAATCAGAGGAGGTAACATCATCAATGATAGTTTCTACTATTTTCCCAGATCGTAAATGAATATCATTACATTGTGCAGGGAAAAGAGAAAGTATAGGCTGATTTTGAATGTCAATGCACTGCAGAACCTTATTATTGGGGTTAGGGTTAGGTTGTACAGGTAATTGGGTCCTCATGATTTGATTATTCAGTGGAGCACCTGATGGTAAAGGGAGTGGTTGTTGAACTTGTGATTGAAATTGAGGAAATTGATTTGGGAACGAGGGTTGTTGACCTCTCCAATTTGGATTCCATCAAGGTTAAGGTAACATTGTTGTTGTGAAGACCAAGGTGTCCATATTGTTGGGTATACATAGGGAGAGTTTGTCTATTGCATGGGTGGGTAATTCATTTGATTGGAGTGTGGGTATTGCATTTGGTTAAAGGGGGGGTAATTTGTTTGACTAAAAGAAGGATAATTATTCCAATGATTAGAAGATGTAAATGGCATATTGGGATTCATACCTTGTCCCTATGGTTACCATTGCCTTCTCTGTGTCAACAGATAGATAGCTTCAACTTCTTCATTAGTTGGTTTTAATGTTGCTTTGATTCCTGGTAAAGAAGGGCATTGTTGAGTTTCATGATTCTTATCACAAATGGTGCAAATTGGTTTTTTGTCGAATGGGCATTCCCTTCTTGGGTGCTTTTCTCTGCATTTGGAACAAAAGATGGACAAAGTTGCTTCTGCTTCAACTTGTTTCTTTTTAATCTGCAAGGTGTCAATTTGTGAAGCAAAAGAACTTAACAGTTTAGTTTTAAATTCCTCAAGTAGATTACCTATTTTGGCTCTTGTTGCTCCTCCAATGGCTGGTTTTTGAACTCTTGAAAATGTGGTATCCCAGCTGTTTCATATAATCCTTGTAGCTCCTCTTGAACATATTTTACAGAGGTTAACAATTTCATCATATGATTCTTTAGATATGCCCCATTTTCCAATCATATTCAACATATCTAGACAATCATCCCTCACTCCTTTTAATAATATTGTTTTAAGAATATCTTTACTTACATCGGGGTGACTGGATATTTGTAGATTATACTCTAGCCTTTCCACAAAGTCCTCCAGATTTTCATCCTCTTTCTGTATCATCTTGAATAGTTCCTCTCCTTTTTCTCTTGTTCGACAATAGTCTTGATATTTGTGTAGAAATTTGATCCCATGTTGTGATTACATGACCTCCAAGACTCATGAACCATCTTAATGCATTTCCCTTTAATGTTGTTGGGAATAGCTTTAATTGTTTAGTATTGGAAATGTAATCATAACTTCTGCATAATATGTCAAACTCAAAAAGGAATTCATCAGGATCTTCAGAAGATAAACCATGAAAGTTAGGTAAAGTTGAAAGTGAAATATTCTTCATGGGAGCTACTCCTCTAGGAAGATCACGAAGAGGAAATCCTAAGGTAGAAAAAGAGTTTTCATCGTTTACCTCTACTTCAAGACCTCCCTGTTCTTCATGGTGCAGTTCTTCATTATATCCATCCATCGTTTCTTTTGTTTATTCCACTACTGCACTTGCTCGATCCTCAATGTTGTCTGTTGGAGCCTTGTTTTTTAACTATCTCCATTTCAAAGTTCTGTTGAAAGGAAGGTTGAGGATTTGGTTTTCGAGAACTTGGTCGTTGAGGAACAACAAATTCAGATTTTGATATAATCTGGTCGATAAAAGTCTTTCTTCATCCTCTTCCTCTGCCCCTGCCACCTATAGGGTCAATTTCCCTTGGGGGGTCTACGTCCTCTCATGCAATCTGTACATATGAAAGAAAAATGTAAATTCTTTTGAAATCTATAATTGCCTTCCCCGACAACGGCGCCAAAATGTTGGTCACTATAATTGCTTATTAATTAAAACAATCAAGTGTTACATAAATTGTCAACCCAGGGAACTCTATTTATTTCAAAGGCAATCACACACTATATATGCTCAATCTCAAAAGCAATCCAAATTTGAAGTAAAAGTTACACTAATCACACCTTGTTTTGAACAGACTGAAGTTCTACTCTAAATTACAGTAAAATAAATCTATCTATTGCAGAGTTTTAAGATTCAAAAGGAAATGATTATTAGAAGAATCATGGATTACATTAAGAAACAATAACCTAGGAAAAAGGAACCTTTCAGCATACTGCAAAGAAGACTAACTATTATGTAATAGAGAATAGGACCCTATTCTCCAAAGTAGGAATCTTCAACACCTGTCTATGACTATCACACTTTCATAAACTCATTCTGCAAATAGAATTACCAATCCAAATGATTAACAATAACTGAAGAATAACTATTCTGTAACAGAGGATAGGACCCTATTCCCCAAAGTAGGAATCTTTAGCACCTGTCTCTGACTATCACACTTTCATAAACTCATTCTGCAATATAATTACCAATCAAAATGATTAACAATTACCTAGAAATGAATTGTACGAAAGAAATGTAACAATCAGTGGAAACAGATTTTTAACAAGGTATAGATAAAAACAACACTAACACACTACATAAACTAATGGGTGAATCTTGTGAAGAAGGTGGGCCCTCTCATTCTCACAAGATTCCCCAGAAATGAAAGGAACTAAGAAGAAATGCTCGAAATGATCTTTTATGCAGCTGTCAAATTTGACGATTTACAATATCCAAAGTGAACAAGCTCCTTCTCTATAATTCCCTTCTAGCTAAGCCTTTTGTAATCTCCCTCCCAATACTGATGTCTTCCCTATTTAAAGAGGAGAATCCTTTTAATACAATTAAGCATAAAATTACATGTGTACATACAAATCCTATTCTTAGTCTGATCTAATCTTTTATGCTAGAATAGGATATTCTGATCTTTCGTAGAAAAATGTTGTTACAGTGGTTGTAATGGTGTTGGCTTGAGGTATAACTTTTGTGGATGGTGTAACATATCCTTTATTTATCTTTTCTTGTTACTTTTGTATGTGAAATACTATTCAGCATCGCAAATCACAGACTTTTTCAGCAACAGGATTTGCGTACTATTTGACTATTTCAGCAATGGGATTTGTGTATTGTTTGACTGTTTCAGCAATGTGGTCTTCAAGCAACAACAATATATTAACTGCAGTCTTCAAACTATTTCAGCAACTATATATTCCTGATTAATGGCTAAGTATGAGAGTAATGTAAAATTACATGTAAAACAAATTAAACATATAGCAAAGAGAAGAAACGTTATATACCTTTTGGAGAATAAATTAAGGTGATAATGTTGGCTTAAATATGAGTGGGAAAAGGATGTAATGATAGAAAAAAGTGTGAGAAGAAAGGTACATTATAGGTTCCTAACAATATTATCCCTTTCGACTCTTAATTTCAAACATCATGGAATGTCATTTGCGTTTCGTCAAGTTGGTCCGTTCACAAAATATTCAACCCTCAATTCCAAAAATGAGCCCGACCGAACATTTCCATATTCCATACTTAGCCACTTTGTCGGAATTCCGCAAGTATAAAAACCGATCGCTGCACTGCCCCATCATGCTCTCTTTCATTTTACACATTTTACAGTCAAAAAATCCGATACATACAATTTGAGCATGGGGCACTCACCTCTCCTGAGTATCCCCCTTACCCCTATATTTAATCTCGTTCGACCACTTTTCAGACCTTTCCATTCATTTCGTACTCTCCCTCGTCTCCCCAACCTTGGTAGTTGTCTATAATAAAAAGATGTTTTTTTTTATATATATATAGTACATTTTTCACTTAAAACTCCCGAGACATACAATTTGACCGTCTTTTCCTCACATCTCTTGTGGAACTATTGTCACCCCATTTTGAGTCACACCCATCTTATTCCATACTTATCCATTTATTCCAATTTCTTTCATGGATCGTCGGGTTGGCGGGTTCAAGAAATATCCAATTCTTAATCGTTTTTTCATGTGTCTGTTCCCTTTTTCAATTAGAAATTACCAATTATATATAAGATCTTATTTCTAGGTATGCAACTACAAAGCATTAATGCTATACAAGGATTTGAGGAAATCTCCCATTAACACACGTTAACCCAAAATTTTCGAATGGTTATGTTATCCCTTCTAGGTGTTAATTTCAAAAATCATGGAATGTCAGTTGCACGTTGTCGGGTCAGTCCGTTCACGAAATTTTCAATCTTTGATTCTGAAAACGAGCCCCACCGACCATTTCCCGTCGTCATATTTAGCCACTTTCTCTAAATTCCACAAATATACAAAATGACCGTTGAATTGCCTCATCATGCTCTCTTCCATTTTACAGGTTTTGCAGTAAAAACTTCAGATACATAAAATTTGGTCATGGTACACTTGTCTCTCCTGATTAAAACTTGTAACCCTATTTTGAATCCCTTCCAACCTCTTTTCAGACCTTGTCATTCGTTCCTTTCTCTCCCCCATCTTCATGATATTCGCACTTGTCTATAATAAAAAAAAATTGTTTTAATGTATGTATG
>ML828959.1:80201-91016 GCA_009831015.1 Picea engelmannii
TTAACCCCCATATTAGGCCTTCCATACCCCACTCTTTTATTGACATTTGAATCGTAGATTTATAATGGGCTGAATCATGAAAGATGAGAATGATTAACCCCCATATTAGGCCTTCCATACCCCTCCATTGGTATTTGATTCTTTGGTATTTGATTCTTGACCCCATATTAAGTCTTCCATAGCCTTCCATTGGTAGTTGAATTGCGGGTTTTAAGGTTATTTGTGTGATTATCTGAGTGATTGTTACATGGCCCAGTAACAATAGTCAAATCCTCCTTCTAATTTCTTTCACATACATCATTAAGTCAAGAGTGGATCATATAATAAAATATCTGCAGCTAGATAAAAACAATTGTTTTAATTAAAAAATATTAAAATATATAAAAACAAAAAAAAATATTTTTTTTAGGATTAAAAGATAAATAAATAATTAAAATATTATAAATCAAATTTTATAAAACTATTGAAAAAAAAGGCAATCAAACGTTTCGAGATAAAAACCATTGTTTTAATTAAAAAATATTAAAACATTAAGTAATAAAAAATTACTTTTCTTTATGATTAAAATATATTAAATAATTAATCTAATTTTATAAATGGAATTAGATAAAACTATTGAAAATGGCAATCAAACGCATGTAAACTATTGAAGAAAAGGTAATCAAACATATGCATAATAAGTGGCATCGAATGTCATGAAGTTTTTGTAGGGAAGATCTATTGGATCAATAGTGCACGCAATATACTCTTCGCAACATAGTTTGAAATACTATGCACCAAATAGGCTACATTATAGAGTTTTCAAGATCATCGCGTAGTACACAGATTACTCAGTTTGTTGTTCGTTGTGAATACATAGACTTAATGAAATGATTTATGAATGTGGAATAACACGGTGCTATTCTTAGCACATAAACTTAAAAATAAGATAGAATCTTTGTCAATACACAAAAGATTGATATTAATGAATTTTGAAGATGTGCACGAATACTAAATACAATGACAATGAGCTTTGACTCTAATGAATTCTTTTGTAAACTCTTCAGCTAATGTTGGTTCTCTCTACCTCTCTGCTTCTTCTCTACCCATCAACTGCTTATTTTCAGTATCATCAACTAACTAAATGAATCAGACTTATATGAACTCCAAATGAGACTTCCTATAGAAGCTAAGATCAACTCAACATTAAAGACCATTAATTCGACTGACTCTTCAACCACTTAATTCAACCTGAGAGGATAGAGATAGGATCCATTTATAGCTTCTTGCTTGCTAACTAAATTTTGAGTAAATGTGTGACTTTTCACTTACAAACTGTCTGACTGTCTGACTGACAACTTGACTGACAAATAGATCGGTGGAGACGTAAATATCTCACCAACTTGTAATTACAATTTCCAACACTCTCCCTTAATTATAAGTAGGTTGGATTACAAAAGAAAATTACATCAAAAATTTGATTTTTCATTTTACTGTCACTCATATGTTGTTGCGGAGACTCCCATATTACTGCGCAAATGCTGAAATGCATCTCTTTCTAAAGCCTTTGTAAAAATGTCTGCAATTTTTTCTTTTGACCTACAAAATTCTAAAGAGATCTCTTTGTTATTCACCAAATCTCTGATCTTTCCAATGGGCTATCATATGCCTAAAATGGAGATCGTATGCAAAAGTTACGACCCCGGGAAGTTGATGTACCAACTTACCCAAACGGGGCCCACATGACTTTTGGCGCTTCATCTCCCAGGGTTAGGTTTTTGGATGTCTAGGACTTTTGGCATTCCCGTTTATTGTAAAAGGGCCTTCAGAGCCTCATTGTAATCATCTTCTCATGGATGCAAGTAGCGGCCACATATCTTCTCAGAGATAAGATACCAAAGCCCTAGCTAGTTTATTTCCATTCTGTCTGTAAGCATATTTCAGTCATTTGTTATTAATGAAATGAAGTCTTATTTCTGTTGCATCTCTGTGTTTATGTGTATTTATGTATTTCATTGTGTTCCTACATAAATCTGGATCAATGGTATCAGAGCGGTCTACTCATTCTCTATCCTTCTTTGCATGTCCCCAACGAGATCGGGGTATAAGGAGTTGGGGCTCGATCTGGTTGAACCTTTGCAAGATCTGCCTCGTAAACCCCGACGATCGCCCATGGGGGAAGAAAAGAAAGATGAGGGAGAAGGAGATCCTATCAAAAATTTTCTTGAGGAGGCCCTCGAGAAACAAAGGAACGCGATGATGGATAAATTTTCCCATATTCTTCAACGGATTCCGACTGGCGGTGCATCGACATCCAACAGCCACTCTGGAGGTGCCACTCCTTTTAAGGTACAAGTAAACTTTGACATTCCCATATTTGACGACCAAATAGATGCAGATGTCGTAGATAGATGGTTGAATCTGTTAGAAGGATATTTCTCGGTTAATGACTTTTTCGACAGAGAAAATGATGCAGGAGCATCCACACCTCATCAAGCGAGCCAGCGCGTGGAGCAAAGAACAGTTGGACAGCGCCGGCATCAAATTTTTAATTTCACCTTGTTGTGGTTGCGCCAAACATTAATGAGATGATGTAATGAAGCGCACTTATGTTGTATAATAGATATGAAGGCATTTAATAGTTTTAATGCTGTTAGATAGAAATTTATTGTAGATTTGATAGCTTCAGATCTTGAGAGGGCAAACGGAATATAGGCACCCTCCTTTGTACATTGTATTATTATCAAGCATTCAAAAGAGGAGAGCAGGAGAGAACTTGTAGAGCCCTCATGTACAGATTGGAGTAATAAGAAGAGATTTTGATTCAATTTCATGACCGGTGTTGTTTTCTCTGTGTATGTGCTTATGTGTTCATGAGTGTTTGTTTTCCATGTATGCATTTACTTTCGAATATGTTGTGCATGTGATTTCAGAGGTTTATTGATGTCTGTGAGAGAGGAGGATAAGTTTCAATTGTTTCTCTGTTGAGCCGGGAGATTCCTACATAGAGTGCAGTTGAATTCCTCTGCATAGAGTGCGTTGAGGAGACTCACAGTTAAACTCTTATTCTCATCGACCCAGAAGTTGAATTGGGTTGCTCGTGTCATGCAGGAGAAGTGAAGACCGAGGTTGAAATATCAACAGTTGGTCTGAGAAAAGAAAGGTGTGGGTTACTGTCGCAGTGAGTGCACATAGTCCGGGAGAACTCAACACTTAGAGAATTGTTGACATTCGAGCATGAGTAGTTTGCGCACTAAGGTCTCTGAAGAAGTCAGAGGGATCAAGTTCAGGAGGGACAGACCCTTTTGAAGTTTCCAGAAACAAGACCGAGAAGAGGTTTGAACAACAAAAGAGCTTTGGGAAGGAAGAGATCTCCAAGCAGGAGAATCAACGGTCAAGGATTGCATCGTTGAAATCGCGAAATCCCGAGGATCGTTGGATCGCGGAGAAGATAGGAAAGAGTTAAACGTAGGCGCAGGAGGGAACCAGCCATTGGATCTTGGCCGATCGAGGTTCGGGGTTCGGCGTTTGGCGAGGTAAGTGTTTGTGACTTGCCAAATCGCGAATCGCGATTTCCCGATTTAACGGGAGCCGTTGATCATCGGAGAGACGCGTGGCATCAGATCCCGGAGATCGGGACTCGGTGTTTCGGGGTTTTTCAATACCAAGGAACACTTGCATCGTGGATTCGCGATCCACGAAATCCCGACGTGACGTGGCTGCGTGCGACCCGAAGGGGAGATCACCGAAGTAATTACTGTGGGTAACTCCAGAGGGGAGTTGGGAGAGTTTGTAACTCTTCGGGCCTGTGTGTGCTAAGAAGGTCCTGGTGAGCAGCTTGCTACCGAGGGCAGGTTGCGTCAAGTGGTATTAGAGTGGGAGTATCTTTGCTTTCTGTAGCAGAGACAAAGATTCAGTATGCCACCCAGAAGAGAGAGGCAATCGCCTGATCGTGAAGACAGGGATGCCCAAAGAAGGGGTAGGCCAACAGATAATGCTGAGATGGAACGCGAGATGCGAGATCTTCGAGCGAGGATGGAGGAGATGGAAACTGCGCAGAGACGCGGAGCTGGCATTGGAGAGTTCAGCGATTCCGAGGTGGAAGAGGAAGCTGGACATGACCAAGAATAAGTCACAGCCGAAGATGCCTCGACAGAGAGGTTGATTACAGCCATTGCCAGAATGAGCTCAAAGACTAAGATGGACATTCCCATCTATGAGGGAAGTCTAAATGCTGAGGAGCTACTGGATTGGATCCGAGCACTCGACACCTACTTCGATTACGAAGATATCGAAGAGGACAAGAAGGTGAGGCATGCAGTCACGAAGCTGAAGGGACATGCAGCCTTATGGTGGGATGAGTTGCAGGCAGATAGGCGCTGCAAAGGCAAACAAAAGATTAAGAGCTGGGACAGGATGATCGCCAAGATGAAGGTGAAATTAATTCCGAGAGACTACCAGATCACTTTGTTCAGGCGCATGCAGAACCTGAGACAGAAGTTGATGACGGTGAAGGAGTACACCGAGGAATTTTATAGGCTCAACATTCGAGCTGGTCATCGGGAGAGTGATGACGAGAAGGTGGCAAGATACCTGAATGGGTTGAGGTATGACATTCAGGATGAGCTCAGCATGCTGACCATCCGGACAGTTGAGAATGCATACCAGATGGCTTTGAAAGCCGAAGAGAAGCTGAGCCGCAAGCAGGGACAGCGAGGGCGAGGCAGAAGTCATCCCCGAGGCAAGGCAATTGCCCAAGAAAGAACACAGAAGCCCAAGGAGGATTGGAAGAGGCCTTAGGGAAAAGCTGAAAGAGGTGGAACCTCACAGCAGAGGCAGCAATATGCTGAGCCGAGGAGACATCAATATGATCAACAAGGAGGATATGCTGATGCAATTACATTTCCTCGTACCCGAGGTAGAGGAAGAGGTCGAGGAGGAATTATCACATGTTTTACATGTGGAAAAGATGGTCACAAAGCCATGGACTATCCAGATAGGAATATGGACAGAGGAAAAGCTCACATTGCCAAGGCACAGAGGCGTGACGTTGAGGATGAAGACACTGGAAGTGGGAAGTCACTGATAGTGCATAAAATTCTCCTGAAACCTGAGAAAGAGGTGGAGGACACAGCTCAGAGATGCAGATTGTTCCGAATGACTTGCAAGACCAAGGGCTGGAAGTGCAAGGTCATAGTGGATAGCGGAAGCACAAACAATCTCGTTTCAACCGAGATGGTGGAAAAGCTGGAGCTGAAGACGAACAGACACCCGAGTCCATACAAAGTGACATGGCTATAGAAAGGAAACCAGGTATGTGTTACGAGACAATGCTTGGTTGAATTTAAAATGGGTGATTATAAAGATAAAATTTTGTGTGATGTCATTCCCATGGATGTCTGTCATGTTTTATTGGGGAGACCATGGAAGTATAATAGAAATGTTGTTCACGATGGGAGGATGAACACCTATACCTTGGAGAAGGATGGGAAATCACATACCTTGTTTCCGGTAAAGGACAAAGAGGTGAAGCTGGAAGTGAGAAGTACAATACTTCTCATGAGTGGAAAAGAGCTTCTCACAGAGCTGGAGAAGAATGAAGATCCCCAATTCTTTGTTGTCAGGAAGCCGAGAATTTTTCTGACAAGCACAAGAGTGGACGACTTGCCAGAGGAGATTCAGGAACTGCTGGGAGATTTCGCTGATATCATCGTGGACGAACTACCTCGTTCGTTGCCACCGATGCGGAGTGTCAGTCACCATATTGACCTCATACCCGGAGCCAACTTACTGAATAAAGCTGCGTACAGGTTGACACCTCAGGAGAATGAGGAGGTCAAAAGGCAGGTACAGGATCTGCAAGATAAAGGACTGGTTAGAGAGAGCCTGAGTCCATGTGTTGTTCCAACAGTACTGAGCCCAAAGAAAGATGGAGGCTGGAGAATGTGCACAGACTCTAGGGCGATAAATAAGATCACCATCAGGTACAGATTCCCACTGCCGAGAATGGACGACTTGATGGATTGCCTGAGTGGGGAGAATTATTTTGCGAAGATTGATCTCAAGAGCGGATATCATCAGATCCGGATGAGAGAGGGAGATGAATGGAAAACAACGTTCAAAACAAATGAAGGTTTGTACAAATGGTTAGTCATGCCATTTGGTTTGACAAATGCGCCAAGCACTTTTATGAGGTTGATGAATGAAGTCCTGCGGGAATTCATTGGCAAATTTGTGGTCGTATACCTGGATGACATATTGATTTTCAGCAAGATAAAGGCTGAACACTTGAGGCATTTAGCCACTATGATGAGAAGATTACAGCAGGAGAAGCTGCTGATTAATTTGAATAAGTGCTCCTTCATGCAGACATAACTCATATATTTGGGTTTCGTTATTTCGGCTAAAGAATTGAAGATGGATCCTGAGAAGGTTGAAGTAATCAGGAATTGGCCATCGCCGAGAAATGTTTCCGAGGTGAGGAGCTTCCATGGACTGGCTAGTTTCTATAGGAAGTTCGTTCGAAATTTCAGCGGAATTAGCACAGCAATGATGGATACCGTGAAGAAACGACATAATGTTTTTCATTGGACAGCGGAGGCCGAAAGGAGCTTCAATCTGTTGAAGCGAAAGATAACAGAGCAACTGGTGTTGGTGTTGCCTGACTTTCGAAAAACATTTCAAGTGAAATGTGATGCCAGTGGATACGCTGTTGGAGGGGTTTTGATTCAAGATGACAGACCTGTGGCATATTACAGCGAGAAGCTGGATGATGCCAAGCTAAAGTACTCCACATATGATAAAGAGTTCTATGCCATCATACAGGCATTGAAAAAGTGGAGGCATTATTTAATACCCAAAGAGTTCGTTCTGTACAGTGATAATCACGCATTGCAATTTGTAAGTCAGTAGGAGAAGCTAAATGAGAAGCATGAAAAGTGAGTGGAATACATGTAGAATTTTACATTTGTGATAAGGCACATTTCAGGGACTGCTAACAAGGTAGCTGATGCCTTGAGCAGAAAATGTTTATTGCTGCAGGAATTCAGGGTCAAGACTTTGGGTTTTGAGAATCTGAAATATATATATACAGGTGATGCAGCCTTTGGCGAGGCATACGAGGCAGCCGAGAACCCAGTTCTTAGGGATAGGAGTTCGTGGATTGACTACCTGATCCAGGATGGGTTGTTGTTCAAAGACAATCAATTGTGCATTCCAGATTGCTCTATGAGAGAGAGTTTGGTGAAGGAAAAGCACAGTGGAGGCTTAGCAGGTCATTTTGGACATGACAAGACATTCACCAAGCTGAGCGAATATTATTATTGGCCTGGCATGCGTGCTGATGTTAAGCGGGTTGTTGACAGGTGCAGGATATGTCAACATGCGAAAGGCCGAAAACAGAACACAGGGTTCTATCAGCCGTTGCCTATACCAGAGAGACCATGGGAGGCAATTAGTATGGATTTTGTTTTGGGATTACCGAGAACGCAGAGAGGCGTGGATTCCACTTTTGTAGTAGTGGACAGATTCTCGAAGATGGCACATTTCATCCCGTTTCATAAGACTAGCGATGCAACCCACATCGCGAACTTATTTTTCAAAGAGATTGTGCGATTGCATGGATTGCCCAGGAGCATAGTCTCGGATCGGGATACCAAGTTCATAGGTCACTTTTGGAGGACGCTATGGAAGAAGTTGGGGACTGACTTGGCATTCAGTTCTGCGTATCACCCCCAGACAGATGGACAGACGGAAGTGGTCAACAGAAGCTTGGGGGATCTATTGAGAAGCCTGGTGGCAGAGCACCACAGCAGCTGGGATCAGATCCTACCACAGGTAGAATTCACGTACAACGATTCAGTGAATCGGAGTACAGGTAAGAGCTCGTTCCAGATTTTGTATGGGACACAGCCGAAAGGATTTTTTAAGCTCAGGGAGTCAGAACAGGCTGAGACTAGCAGCGCGAGGGCTGAATAATTTGCTGAAGCGATGCAGGAGCTTCACGCACAAGTGAGACAGCGACTGCAGAAGGCGAATCGGGAGTACAAGCGCAGAGCCGATCAGAGAAAGAGGCAGCTTCAGTATGAAGTTGGGGATATGGTTCTGGCGCACTTGAGGAAGGAAAGGTTCCCAAAGGGAACATACAATAAGCTCAAGATGAAAAAGATTGGGCCATGTAAAATCCTGAGGAAATTTGGCGAAAATGCATATGAGCTTGATTTGCTAGAGGGCATCGGGATATCTCTGATATTCAACGTTTCGGATTTATACCCCTACAGGGCTGATGGAGAAGCAGACACTGGAATTGAGGAACCAGTGATCCAGTGGCAGAAACAATTGCCAGTGGCACAGAAACCACAGATGGAGTGCATACTGGATAACAAAGCAAGCAAAAAGATCACGAGGAAGCAATATTTTGAATACCTGGTGAAATGGAAGAATCACCCAGTGGAGGATGCCAGCTGGGAAACAGAGGTAGTAATACAAAAGCATGGGCACACTGTGCAGGAGCTCATGGACAGGAGCCCATGAAATCTTTTGAGCCGAGGAGTATGATGCAGGAGCATCCACACCTCATCAAGCGAGCCAGCGCGTGGAGCAAAGAACAGCTGGACAGCACCACCATCAAATTTTGAATTTCACCTTGTTGTGGTTGCGCCAAACATTAATGAGCTGATGTAATGAAGTGCACTTATGTTGTATAATAGATATGAAGGCATTTAATAGTTTTAATGTTGTTAGATAGAAATTTATTGTAGATTTGATAGCTTCAGATCTCGAGAGGGAAAACGGAATATAGGCACCCTCCTTTGTACATTGTATTCTTATCAAGCATTCAGAAGAGGAGAGCAGGAGAGAACTTGTAGAGCCCTCATGTACAAATTGGATTAATAAGAAGAGATTTTGATTCAATTTCATGACCGGTGTTGTTTTCTCTGTGTATGTGCTTATGTGTTCATGAGTGTTTGTTTTCCATGTATGCATTTACTTTCGAATATGTTGTGCATGTGATTTCAGAGGTTTACTGATGTCTGTGAGAGAGGAGGATAAGTTTCAATTGTTTCTCTGTTGAGCCGGGAGATTCCTGCATAGAGTGCAGTTGAATTCCTCCGCATAGAGTCCGTTGAGGAGACTCACAGTTAAACTCTTATTCTCATCGACCCAGAAGTCGAATTGGGTTTCTTGTGTCATGCAGGAGAAGTGCAGACCGAGGTTGAAATCTCAACAGTTGGTCTGAGAAAAGAAAGGCATGGGTTACCGTCGCAGTGAGTGCACATAGTCCGGGAGAACTCAACACTTCGAGAATTGTTGAAGTTCGAGCATGAGCAGTTTGTGCACTAAGGTCTCCGAAGAAGTCAGAGGGATCAAGTTCAGGAGGGACAGACCCTTTTGAAGTTTCCGGAAACAAGACCCGGAAGAGGTTCGAACAACAAAAGAGCTTTGGGAAGGAAGAGATCTCCAAGCAGGAGAATCAACGGTCGAGGATCACGTCGTTGAAATCGTGAAATCCCGAGGATCGTTGGATCACGGAGAAGCTGGGGAAGAGTTAAACATAGGCGCAGGAGGGAACCGACCATTAGATCTCGGCCCATCGGGGTTCGGGGTTCGACGTTTGGCGAGGTAAGTGTTTGTGACTTGCCAAATTACGAATCGCGATTTCTCGATTTAACGGGAGCCGTTGATCATCGGAGAGACGCGTAGCATCAGATCCCGGAGATCGGGACTCGACGTTTCGGGGTTTTTCAATACCAAGGAACACTTGCATCGTGGATTCGCGATTCGTGAAATCCCGACATGAGGGGGCTGCATGGGACCCGAAGGGGAGATCACCGAAGTAATTAATGTGGGTAACTCCAGAGGGGAGTTGGGAGAGTTTGTAACTCTTCGGGCCTGTGTGTGTTAAGAAGGTCCTGGTGAGCAGCTTGCTACCGAGGGCAGGTTGCGTCAGAAAAGATTATTTTCTCACTCCTCAAAGCCGCCCCCCATGTCAAGGACTGGTGGGAAACCTACTCGGAGCAAGAGGGTGAGGGAGAACCCTCTTTGTTCTCAGCCACACCCACTTGGAATTCTTTTCGAGATGCCATCAAGGAACAATATTATCCCGTGGGGAGCTATGAGGACAAATACATACAATGGACTACATTGTGGAAGCAAAGGGACCAAGATGTGCATGAGATGACGAATCTATTTCATACCCTATGTACAAAGTTGGGTATCATAGATTCAAAGAAACATTTGGTGTTAAAGTACTACAGTTGTCTGCACAGATACATTAAGGAGGAAATGGATTTCCTCGACATCTCCTCACTTGGTGTGGTATACCGATATGCTACAAAGATTGAGTAGAAGTTCAAACAGAAGAAGAGAGACTTTGGGTCTGCAAATCAGAAGCACGGGAAAGGTACTCCCAAACTACAAAACAAAGGACCAAACCAAGGCAGGGCAGCCCAGGACAACCCGCCAAAGCCACAAGCAAAGAACAACACCATGAAGCCAAAAAAGGATACGGGGAAGTGGTGTGAGTTCCATAAGAGCTCCACTCACAACACAAGTGAGTGTCAGGCCAAGCAGTCACTGGTAGCTGAGTTGAAGTCTTCTGAATCGGATGCATGCTCTAACTCTGAATCAGAACATGACAAGGGGAATGACAGGGGGAAGCAGCTTATTGATGCGGATCCCAACGCCATTGTTTCCACCACAAAGATCCAGAAGGAGGAACCAGAAGATCCAGAGGAGGCAGAGCATCTCTTCCATTCCAAGATGTGGGTAAAGGGTTCCCCATTGCAGTTCATTGTCGACAGCGGGAGCCAGAAGAACCTCATCTCGGTAGAGGTC
>ML828959.1:94155-108457 GCA_009831015.1 Picea engelmannii
CAAGGCAAATGGCTCACCAGGGACCAAGTTCAGCAGAAGTTTCCTCATCTCATGGAGGAACTCAACGCAATGGGGACCATTGCTTCCTAAGGGGGGAGGAATGATCCAGGCGGATATTGGTGGCCACCCACCTATTCCACTTGGACCCCCACCATTACTTCTTTTAGTTTTTTAGTTTTCGCACAGTTTACTATTTTTAGCAGTTTTTCAGGTCCTGAACTTCTGGAGCCGTTTTGAAGCCCTAAACGACGTTTTTTGGGGTATGGTGCAAGTCACCAAATTTCATCATGAAATTTTGTGCAAATCTTGTATTCCTTTGATAGATCTTTCCAATGGGCTATCATACGCCTAAAACGGAGATCGTATGCAAAAGTTACGACCCCAGAAAGTTGATGTACCAACTTACCCAAATGGGGCCCACATGACTTTTGGCGCTTCATCTCCCAGGGTTAGGTTTTTGGATGTCTAGGAATTTTGGCATTCCCGTTTATTGTAAAAGCGCCTTCAGAGCCTCATTGTAATCATCTTCTCACAGATGCGAGTAGCGGCCACATCTCTTCTCAGAGATAAGCTACCAGTGCCCTAGCTAGTTTATTTCCATTCTGTCTGTAAGCATATTTCAATCATCTGTTATTAATGAAATGAAGTCTTATTTCCGCTGCATCTCTGTGTTTATGTGTATTTCTGTATTTCATTGTGTTCCTACATAGATCTGGATCAACTGTGAGATCCACTTTGGACCCGTTATCTTCCTTTCTTAGCTTCAATCCTCTTATGACAGACATTGGTGTTTCTTTTGAATTCAAATATTAAATCCTTTCAATATTTCGTGAGCATATTTTAACTATGAAATAAATATGTGAATCTTGGACTGCTGCACTTCTATTCCCAAAAAAATATCTCATAACTCCCAAATTAGTCATTTCAAATTCATCCTTCATGACTATCTTGAATTCTTTTATGCCAAAATCACCTGTAAATATCAAATCATACACATATAAACAAACAATTAACACATTACCTTGTTGATTTGATTTGGTGTAGAGTGTTGGCTCATTTTCACTTCTCTGAAATCCATTATGTGCGAGATGGGAATCTATGTGACTGTACCAATCTCTCGGAGCTTGTTTTAAACCATACAGTTCTTTCTTCAATACATATACTTTGTTTTCTTTTCCTAGAACCTCATAACCTTGTGGTTATTCCACTTATAATTCTTCTTCTAAGTTTCCATTCAAGAATATTGACTTTACATCCATCTGATAAAATGGCCATTTGTATTGTGCGAAAATGCATAACACGGTTCTGACTGTGTCCATGCGCCCCACTGGTGCAAATGTTTCATTAAAATAAATTCTAGGTTGTTGTGTAAAGCCTCTTGAAACTAACCTTTCCTTGTACTTTTGGATATTTCCTTATGCATCTTGCTTGGCTTTATAAATCCACTTGACACTTATAACATCCTTGTATTTAGGTACATCAACCAAATTCCATGTTTGATTCCTCTCTATGCCTCTGATTTCTTCATCCATGGCTTGTTCTCATACATCCTCTTTGACAACTGCTTCAAAGGTTAATGGATCATCTATTTGTGAAAACAGAGAAAAAACTAAAAATGAATTTGTTGCGTCTTCTTTATAGATGTCACGCAGAATTCTTGTCTTTCTTGGTAATAGAATTGCTAAAGTTGGATCTGGAAATGTATAACTACTTGGACTTCGTGTTTGTGTTTCTTGCGCTCTAGGTGTAGACTGCCCACCTACTGTCTTTACTGAAGTATTATGTGCTATAATTTGCATCCCAATACGAGATGTAGATGGGACTGCGCACTTACTTGTGCACGATGTTTGAACCACTTCATCTTATGTGTCATCATGCACAATAACATTAATGATCTTAACTCTCTTTTCTACACTCCCATCCCATGCTTTATTCTCCACGAACTAAACATCACGGTTGATTATGAATTTTCTTGCGACAGAGTCATACGTAATTTTTCCTTTTATTTCTTCAGAATGACCAACAAATATACATTTATGTCCTTTGTTTTCTAGCTTCCTTCCGAGTTCATATGGAACATGTGCATATTTTCTTATCCAATATCAAAAGATCTATTGATTTAAAATTGTTTTCAATCCCATAATAATCCTTCAACCCTCTATTTATCCTTTTCTCAATGCTATAATTCCAGTTGATCTTGTGATGAATATAGATTTCGAAATATTTGTGTCAATACACTTCCTCCAAGTTGTTTTTTTCATATACAAAAGTATTTTAGGTGATTTTTTTTAATTTAATTATCATAGCTTTCGTTTTGTCAATATAAATAGTCATACCCATATTGGAGAAAAAACCTTGGGAATTATTAGTTTCTTGACAATATCATAGGGACTCCTCACCACAAAAATAACATAATCATTGTAAACAAGAAAAATAAGGACTATACGACAGAGAATTGGGCCAACATAGAGTCATCACTCAGGTAAAGGTGCAATGGAAGAACTTTAGTCGTGAGGAGGCCACCTGGGAATTGGAGGGAGATTTGCGGAAATCTAATCCAATCATACTCTAGGAAAAGAATGAACATTGAGGAAAGTTCTTTACTGAAGGGGGAAAGGATGTGACATCTCCCAAAAAAAAAATATTTTTATGTGCTGGAAATTTATTTCCGTTTTTGGCAAATTCGAATCCGGAAATTTTTTGCCATTTATGGCAATTCTGAATTTAATAATTGTTTTTAATTATTGTGACTGTTAGGAAGAGATATGTTCATACTAAACTAAATATTTGACTATGACACTTGTATCACAACAAAATATTTATATTAATTGCAAAAGGACAAATGGAAGAGCCATGTTAAAATGAGTTGACCATGACTCCATGAGTGGGGAACATGTTGGAACTGCCTCTAGGCTGATTATGAGAAGTGGAAAATCAAAGATTTGGCCACTAGAAGCCCTTGAAAATTAGGTATTAAGAGAGCTGTGAAAATCCCCAAAGGAGGGAAAAATACCGAGGCAAAAATTGATAAATAGCATATGTGAGGAGGCAAGACACTACGAAGTATGCTGGGAAAGGATTGTGAGTCCTCTTGCCGTTATGAGCACTGTTGAGCAAGTGTGAGGCAAGGGGATAGCTACTGAAAAATTTGGAATGTTGTTGAGGAGTCTCCAAATTCACCCTCATGGATCCATGGTCAGGTTAGGGGGTGAACTGGGCAAGTGATTTGGCTGCCCTGTTCTACAGATGGGAGGAACGTGGTTGTTCCCTTTGTCTTCCCGCAGATTGGATTCAAATATGTTGATCTACCCATCTCTATTATGAATGGTTGTGTTTGATTGATGTCATGTATCTATTAAATCCAAACTGGAATCAATTCTATTCTCTGTTTTGAATGGTTTGATATCTGATGCATTATATTTGATTAAAATGGAACTGTAACGTTTCGCTTTTTTTCTATACATTGTGAGAAATATATGTGAAGGAAATAATTATTTATATAGTTTTAATACATCCATGGGAATGTTCACATCTATCTGTTGAGGTATAGTTATTTTTTGCAGAAGATGAAGTCCTTTCATAGTTAAAAAGTATTTGTCGCCGCGAAGTTCATAATAAACATCCAAACTCTAGAAAATTGTTCCTCGTGTGAGTAAAATGCTAGATGGATGCACCTGTAATTTACTTTTCTATAAGTAAGTAAGGAAAGGAGGAGATTAATGTCAACAGGGAAGGTCCTCTCAGTAGTTAAAACCCTTGGAAATCCCTTAGAACATCAATTCTAACTACCAAACTCTAAGGGAATGCTATTCTTATTCATGTATTTACCTAGATGCCCAGATATAGTACTGGTGACATTTAATGCATTTATTAAAAGAGGTTCTAAGTGAATATAATAGGAGTTACCTTTTACAGAAACTATTACCCTATTGTACCCCTTTTGTATATTATATGCATATGAAACGTAGAAGTTATACCTTTGGAATTCTGATAGGTAAACGAAAATTGAATCCTTCTACACCTGATGTCTCATAGAATGGAATTAAGAACACTAGATAAGGATAAAAGATCATGGAATTTTGAAGATTAATGTGAGAATTATACTAGAGGTAGAATACTCTCTTTCTTTGCGTTTTCAATTGATTTCTTGCTTTAGATTTTCTACAGAAAGAGTTTGTAATCTCTAACCCAAATTTTCCTTGTTATGGTTTCGGGGTTATTACATGTGAGGTTGGGGCACTTGAACTCGTGAAGTTCCAAACCCCGAAACCCTGAAGCACTAGTCCAACCCTTTCTAGGTTTCACAATTTCGGGAGTTGTTGTGTATTGACGTTGGCGCTTGCACTCGCAAAACCCTGAACTCCAAAATCCCGAAGTGTTGGTCACTTTTGGAAAATTTCGGGAGTTATTGTGCGAAGATGTTTGTTTGATACTTGCAAAACCCCGAACTCCGAAATACTAAAGTGTCGACCACTTTTCCCAAATTTCAGGAGTTGTTGTGTGATGATGTTGGTTTGTGTACTCGCGAAACAACGAACTCCGAAATCCCAAAGTGCTGGTCACTTTTCACAATTTCCGGAGTTGTTGTGTGATGATGTTGGTTTATGTACTTGTGAAACCCTGGACTCTGAAATCCTGAAGTGTTGGTCACTTTTTGTAATTTCGGGAGTTGTTGTGTGATAGTGTTTGGCTCCTGTACTTGCGAAATCCCGAAACCCCGAAGTACAGGTTCCACCTTGCCTTTTCTCTTTTCGGAGGTTTGTACTTATTGATGTATGGACACTGGAGTTGCGAAGTTTCAAGCTCTGAAAACCCAAAGCACGGGTCCCACCTTTCTTTTTCTCATTTCATAGGATTGGATATGTTGATGTTCGAGCACTTGATCTCATGAGGATTTCGAACCTTGAAACCCCAATGTATGGGTCCCACTTCTTTTTTCGTGATTCATAAATTGTTGCATTTTGACGTTTTGGATTTTGAAGTTGCGGGATTCCGAACTCTAAAACCCCGAAGTACTGAGGCCACGATCTTCCAGTCCCTTTTTTCTTCTTCGCGTTTTTGGAAAACAATGTGGCCCATTTTGTTTTGTGTGTTCGGCATTGGAAAATCACCGAAACCCGTCCAATCACTATTTTTTCACAAAAATTGTAGGAAAATGGTAGGAGTTATTGGTTATATGAACAACTCTAATACGATAATGACTGGACTGGTAGAATCGATGGAGAATCTTCATCCGAGATAGAGACAAGATATAGATAATAGATAATCCTTATAAGTTATTGTGTGCAGGGCATGACAAGTACATAATTTGTTGCATAGGAAGGTTTTAAACTAGTTATATAGGTTTTTTGTGTGATGTCTTTTTGAGTGTTGCTTGCCATGAAGACATGCGCCTTTAAGTATTTCGAACTTTTCATAATTAGTTTATGGACATAAATAAATCTTACCTTCTATTAAAATTTTGAGCTTAAACGAAATGGAACTAGATATTGAAAAAACATTTGTGGTGATTTTTGAGGTTCATTACATATGGTATCAGAGCAAAAGTTACAACACTAGGCATGAACAGGGCCACATTAATTGCTTAGTATATATTATGATTTATGAAAAAAATAATAAATCTTGCGGATTACAAACATAAAGATTTTATGTTTTGTGTTAAATAATTGCAGCTCAAGAAGGTGCAGAAATCAGGATGGAAGGGAATCCGTAGCAAGGACCTCCTGGAGATCCGAGATAGAACAGTGATGGAATCTCACCCATAAAAGTGTTGGAAACAATGAGGAACCTTATTGTTGAACTACAGGTTTTCAAGGCTGACAATGAAAAAATGAAGAAGGCACAAGAGGAACAACAAGAGATAAATGAAGTCCTGCTGCGTAGTATAGTAACCAAGAAAATCCCAAAAGATGATAACCATGAGGAAGAAGTCAACAAGAGGGCCTCCTAGAATTCTTGTGTGAAAATAGAAAAAGGAGAAATTTCTTTTGAAGGGACACCTTCAGCTGAAGACAAAACCATACCAGACAAAGAAAGAAAACAAACAGACCACCTTGAAGGAGAATTTAAAAAGATTAAACCAACTACTTTTGACGGAGAATCCAGGATAGGAGAAGAAGTTGAGGCATGGTTTTTGGACATCAAAAAAATACTTCCAGATCTACAACTATTCCAACAACATGAAGGTCATAATGGCCATCTATAATCTGAAGGGGAAGGCCAACATTTGGTGGCAAGACTTGAAGTTGGCCAAGGGCCTAAAGGAGAAATAGTTGGAATGGTCTGACTTTAAGAAGTATTTCAAGAAACAATACCTTTCTGAAAGCTATTATGAAAGGAAGATGGAAGAATTTTACGAATTACAACTCGGACAAATGACAATGGAGGACCTTATAAATAATTTTCTAGAACTATTAATGTTCGTACTGTACATCCACGAGGACAAGGTAAAGATCCAACAATTCTTAAGCTATTTAACACGGGCCTACCAGGATAGAATTGAGTTTGAAAACCCCAAATCCTTGAGTGAGGTATTCAAGAAAGCATGAATGTGCTATGACCAATATAAACAATGGGTAGAGTTTGCCAATACCTGGAAGGATAAGAAGCAAGATCGACTGAACCAGCGGAAGAAGGGATGCTAGCCAGTTCCTTATTAGAATGCAGCAAAAAGTTTCCCAAGGAAAGATTTTCACTCCAATAATATGAATGCACAAGGTAGTAGTAAATAGGTAAACCTGGGAACGAAGAAGTTTGGGGAAAACTCTTGTGAGCCATTAAAGTGTTGGGAGTGTGGAGAGCCTAATCCAAGGAGGAACTGTCCACGTTTAATTGCAACAAACAACACTGCTATCCACAATTTGTAGGAAGCCTCAACAGTGGGAGACATGGGAGAAGTCTGTATTGGATAAATGTAGCCATAGACGGTCGACCAGCTGACCACCAGTCCTCGATGGTAGAAATCGAAGGTAAAATTGATGACACTCGAATCTCTATTTTAGTTGACCCTGGAGCTATGTTAATTTATATTACTCCCGATGTAGTAGAGTTGAATAAACTTAAGAAACAAAAGCACAAAAAATCTTGGCTTGTACAACTAGCAACTGGAGCTAAAAGAAAAGTAGTTAACTTTATTCCTGATCTTGAGTTCAGCTTAGATGGTCAGAAGATAAGGACCAATATGAACATCCTACCCCTAGGATCTTATGATGTGATTATTGGGATGGATTGGTTGGAACAACACAAAGCAGTAATAGATTTTTATACAAGGATACGTAGCTACACAGATAATTTTGACACTCTTAGAACAACCCAAGGCATACCAAAACCTTTGTCAATTAGACAAGTTTCAGCGATGTAATTCAAGAAATGTATTAGAAAGGGATGTCAAGTTTACACCATCCAAGTGACAAATCTATTAGAAAAAGAAGATAGGCTCAAGTTAGAATACTTTGTTGTCCTACGTGAATTCAGAGACATGTTTGTTGATGGGATACCAGGATTGCCTCCTAGGAGAGAAATATATTTCTCCATAGACTTACTACCTAGATCATCCCCCATCTCAAAATCACCCTACCGAATGAGTATACGAGAACTAACATAATTAAAAATACAATTACAAGAATTGTTGGACAAAGAGTATATTAGACAAAGTGTCTCGCCATGGGGAGCACTAGTCCTCTTTGTGAAAAAGAAAGATGGTACTCTAAGACTATGTATCAATTATAGACAACTGAACAAAGTAACCATTAAGGAAAAATATCCCTTACACAGGATAAATGATCTGTTAGATCAAGTTGGTGGGGCCAAGAGCTTCTCAAAATTGGATTTACGATTCGGTTATCATCAAGTTAGGATAAAGGACCAGGACATATACAAAACAACATTTTGTACAATATACAGACACTACGAGTTTGTAGTCATACCTTTCGGACTCACTAATGCACCGGCAACATTTATGTGCTTGATGAACAACATTTTCGACCAATACTTAGACAAGTTTGTAGTAGTATTTATCGACGATATTTTGGTCTATTCTAAAATGGAGGAGGAACATAATGAACACTTAAGAATAGTTCTTCAAACACTAAGGAAACACAAACTATACGCAAAATTCGACAAATGTGATTTTTATCAAAAATAAATACAATATTTAGGACATGTCATTTCCTCGGAAGGTATTGTCTTAGACCCAGAAAAGATAAAAGCCATTATGGAATGGTCAGTGCCTAAGGATGTGGAAGATATCCGGTCATTCATGGGAATCACCAGATATTAACACAAATTTACAGAATGTTTCTCCAAGATAGCCTACCCTATCATGTCATTACAAAACAAAGGGACCAAGTTTAACTAGTCGCAAAAGTGTCAAGATAGTTTTAACAAGCTAAAAGAATCATTGACATCAACGCCCATTTTGAAGGTAGCAGACCCAGATAAAGACTTCACAGTATGCATTGATGCAAGTAAAGACGGACTAGGTGGTGTTCTAACTCATGAAGGGCATGTAATACATGCCTTAAAAATGTGGCGACACTATATAATGGGCAGAAAATTATTACTATTGACAGATAATAGCGGGATGAAATATATGTTTAACCAACCAGACCTTAATGCAAGACAAGCAAGGTGGCTATCCTTTTTGAGCAAATTCGACTTCAAGGTCAGAGATATCAAGGGTAAGGAAAATAAAGTAGCAGATGCTTTAAGCCGTAGAATCCATGGGTTATTTGAGATAAATATATGTAGGGCAGACAGTGATCTCGAACAAAGAGTAAGAACAACAGGTGTTAATGATAGACATTACTCTAATATGATGAAAAAATTTCAAAATAGTATTGCAAACTCAGATAAACTAGATATAAGTATCGACAAGAAGGGACTATTAAGATTTAAAAATAGACTTTACGTACCAGATTCAACAGATCTTAAATTAACTATTTTGGACAAAGTGCATAATAAACCGTATTCTGTCCATCCAAGTACCAGAAAATAATAACAACACTCTGAAAACTATTTTACTGGCCTAACGTGAAGGGAGAAAAAACAGAGTACTTGGCTAGGTGCCAAGATTGTCAGCAACTTAAGGCCGAACACCGGCGTCCAACCGGCCTATTAAAACCATTACCAGTACCAGAATGGAAATGGGACACCATATCACTAGACTTTATAACAGGTTTGCCTAAAACTCATAACCATAATGATTCAATCATGGTTGTAATCGATAAACTCACTAAGTCCGCACACATTATTCATGTAAAGTCTACTTTTAAAGATATTAATATTGCTGAAATATTCATGAAAGAAATTTTTAGACTGCATGGTATTCCTAAAATGGTGATTTCATATAAAGATGTAAAATTCACATCCACTTTTTCGAAGGAATTGTTTGCAGGGATAAATACTAATTTTAATTTCAACATGAGTTATCATCCACAAAGATATGGATAGACTGAGAGGACAAACCAAATCATAGAGGATATGTTCTGCATGTATGTAAGAACAAAGCCGAGCAAGTGGGAAGACTACCTACACTTAGTAGAATTTTCATATAACAATGGGTACCAAGCTTCGGCTAAGTTGAGCCCTTTTGAAATACTGTACGATAGAAAGTGTACAACTCCAATTAGCTGGGATAACCCAGCTGACAGACTCATGGTTGGACCAGAGATGCTCCAAGAAATGGAGAACATGGTAAGGAAGGTACAACAGAACTTGAAAGAAGAACAGGACAGACAGAAGAGCTATGCGGATCATAAAAGAAGACACTTGGAATTTCAAGTTGGAGACCATGTTTATTTTAAGGTCAAAGCCTAAAAAAGCTTGCTGAAGTTGGGGAACTATGCCAAGCTGGCACCCAAGTTTTGTGAGCCCTTCGACATACTAGCTCAAGTTGGACCCGTAGCATATCATCTTACACTTCCAGCTAATCTAAGAATTCATAATGTTTTTCATGTTTCCTTGTTGAAAAAGTATATTCATGACCCTACTCATATGATTGATTGGAACTTGGTGCAGGTGTAACCCTTACGCATTATGGGCCGGTGAGAAATAGCGCTTCAGAAAAGAGTCATCGCTCAGGTAAAGGTGCAATGGAAGCACTTTAGTCCTGAGGAGGTCACCTGGGAATTGGAGGGAGATTTGCGGAAATATCATCCAATCATGTTCCAGGAAAGGAATAAACACTAAGGATAGTGTTTTACTGAAGGGGGAAAGGATGTGACATCCCCCCAAAATAAAATATTTTTATGTGCTGGAAATTTATTTCCGTTTTTGACAAATTTGAATCTGGAATATTTTTACCATTTATGGCAATTTCGAATTTCGAATTTAATAATTGTATTTAATTATTGTGACTGTTGGGAAGAGATCTGTTTGGACTCAACTAACTATTTGACTATGACACTTGTATCACAACAGAATATATATATTAATTACAGGAGGACAAATGGAACAACCATGTTAAAATCAGCTGAACATGACTCCATGAGTTGGGAACATGTTGGAACTACCTCTAGGTTGATTATGAGAAGTGGAAAATCAAATATTTGGCCACTGGAAGCCCCTGAAAATCAGGGATTAAGAAAGCTGCGAAAATCTCCAAAGGAGGGAAAAAGACCCAGGAAAAAAATTGATAAATAACATATGGGAGGAGGCAGGACGCTGCCAAGTATGCTAGGAAAGCATTGTGAGTCCTCTTGATATTATGAGTACTTTCGAGCAAGTGTGAGGCAATGAGATAACTGCTGAAAAATTTGGAATGTTGTTGAGGAGTCTCCAAGTTCGCCCTAATGTATTCATGGTCAAGTTAGGGGGTGGACTGGGCAAGTGATTTGGCTGCCTTGTTCTACGGTTGGGAGGAGCGTGGTTGTTCCCTGTAAAGTACCTCAAAATTTACATAAAAAAAAATAATTAATTGGGGACGTTGAGTTGGTTTTATGTCCTTGAGGCTTTTCAGTCACTTGTCAACCATAAGGTGTGTTAGTCTTATTTCCTTTTGCTCCTCTATCCTATTTAACATAAAGTCGTTGCTTCCTATTTTGGTAATGTGTTGTACACGAACAACAAGTCCATAACTAGGGACCATTTGTTTCATGGCAACCTAATACTATCCCCTATATTAATTTCAAAGCCACTTTGAGACATGTAGAAGTAACTACATAGAATCCCTATCATACATTGCGAGGTTAGAGATGTCAGGCCTTAAGAAGTTCAATCTTATATATGTATGTAACATTATAAAATCAACAAGGAGAAGTTAACCCTATTCGAAAAATAAAGGTTATAATAGTTTAACCTTGGCCATTAAACTTGCACCTTGAAACTAAAGTGCGCAGAGGGTTAATCTTGTGGAGGTTATGGTTATGATCGTATTACATATCACTCATTAGGTAATGACAAGAGATAACAGCCTCAGGTGTTTAATGCAAGGTAGTTGGATTTGACATATAACGGTGCGGTAAGAAATCCATCTGGTTGCCTCACCATTAATGCTCTTAGCAACCGATACAGGTGGAAAATCTTGTGCCTTAAAGGCATGTCTGCACATTTAAAGTGCCTGGGGATATGTCTACTCAGTATAGAGCTCGACTGGCATGCCCTAAGGAGATGTCAATACTTCCCCTATGATCACATGGTCTAAGTATGGAACCTCCTCCCCTTTACTCCATTTGGAGGTTACTCCCGTACCCTTCACTCTCATTCAGGTTTTGGTTTGGTGAAAGAGGAAGCACCATATCAGTCCATTTTTGTTTGCACCCTAGTTAAGGTTTTTGTGAAGGAGGGGAGACATTACAGACCATTCCTCTGCTTGGCTTAAACATCGTGGCCAGGAGTTCATGGTTCCATTTCCTGTTTTATATGCGTGGAGATTCTAGGTGGCACTTCTCGACAGTAGCTATATGTCGTATGTTTACCTTCGGATATTCTTTTATTTACTTGTTAGAATCATTTTGCCTCATATGTAGGTTTGTGCACACCTCTATTCTTGGTTGGTCCTCGATAGTATCCTCTTCTTACTTCCAGGGTATTGTGGTAAAAATGAGTTGGGTTCTTTTGGTAAGGGTTTGGTTCCTATCATTGTTTTCCCCTGTTACTGCACCATTCATCCTGTCGGGACCGAGCCATTCCTCGTATCACAATGTCTATTGTGAAAGTGTATTCAAAATATTTATTTGGTTTAACCCTTGTTATTGGTCCTGGTTTCCTCCGTTGGATAGTCCTTTGGAGCGTCAATGATCTTTTGTGTTTGACTATAGTGTTCGCTAGTATCATTGATTAGAAGTGAAGTTTTGTCCAACGACCGAAAGCATTTAATATCTTTTCTTTATGTTGAATGTTTCAAAGGTTTTTATATTTACCATGTTCATTTATACACCTTTCATTATTTTTGTTATTCCTTCAATAATTTATTTGGATTATGCACTGGTATCTATTATTAATGATGGGCCCCTTGATGTGTGAGGGTACCCATCAAGCAGGCATGAACTCCTCTTCCCATTTCGGTCTGGGAGGTGTACCGCGATGGCATAAGGCACAAATCCTCTGCTTCAATTAAGTATTCAACGACCCCCTTTCTAGTTACTTTATGTTCTGTAACTTAAACATATTATCCTGTTTGGTTATGTTTTAATGCTTCTGGTTATTTTGTGCAGGTGCGGGCATGCCGAAGCATGGGGATGCCCTCTTCACTCCATGAAAAGGTAATCGGGTTCCAAAATAGTATCTAAGTTATTTGGATATTTCAAACCCCGCTGGTCCAGGCTCGATTCCATTCCTAATGTCTAAGAATTTTAATTCCAAGTTCTATGATAGTTGATACGGGGTACGCCCTGAATTGTATAAAAGAATTCTGGTATATAGAACCACCGCACAGCTTGCGCCTGGTTGGACATTGATAACTAGATAGTTGTTTTTGTTAAGTAAAGTGCTCATTATATATTGTGTGTTAATTTGTTGTGGATTTGGGATTCTAAAGTACTCTCCTCTATATATTTCGAGGATGGTTTTGTTACTACAAATTCAAATTTCTTTCCTGGCTATTCTAGCTATTTTTGTTTCCAGAAATTGAATCTTATTTTGAATGTACAGTTCCTTTCTCGAAATGATTTGGCCATGCATAGTGATACGCTTAAGGGTTTTGTTCTTGCCCAGATAAAATGTGCGATGATTCCTAGATTTTGTTTATACTTAATTTTGATGTAAAAATTAGTTTCGGGCTTACACATCGCAAGCTATTTACCTTCTATTTCAGTTATCATTGTTGAATAAGCCTTTAACAGTCTTCTTACCAATGAAATAGATAGCTTCATTATCAGTTTGGATTTACGCACTATGTACTATTTACTTTCTGTTTTCTATTATCATTATTATATAATCCCTTATAGGTCTATTCACCAGAAAGTTCGATGGCATCATTATTCATTTTGGGTTTACGTATCGTGAAATCTTTACCTTCTATTTCTATTACCTTTATTGAATAAGAATCTATAGGTCTGCTCACAAAATATAGGAAGCATGGTTATTACGACAAAAAATTGTGGTTTAGCTATGGGTAAGTTTTTGATTAACAGAGTCATTCCTAGCTTACTGTCATATCCATCTTGAATTATATATGTATATATAGCCTTCCTGTTATGGGGTTTGAGGAGTGGTTCCCTTTTCTTTGGAATAAGAATTTCCCTCTTATAAGGTTATATATCCACTTAGTACTATAGGATTCTGGTGTGGACAGTTTACTCTAGCATCATTCCTCCTCTGTCGCAAAATGTCCATTACAATGTATATCTATATATATCGGTTTATAAAAATAACTATACCGATTTATATGTATATCAACTAGTACTTCAATGTTGTAGGTATATTTGTTGTATTATGAATGGTATGCTCATTTGAGGTGGCTCACTTTTTACTATAAGCATCCATAAGAAATAAAATTTTCCACATCTATTGGTGCGCATGGCTCCTAGTACTTATTCAACAATCTTATTTCGTTTTACTTGACATAATTAACTTAGGAGATAACGATAATCTGAAATCCAGTCTATTATGGGGTTTGTAACTACTACATAATTTGTTTCACTATTTGGTACATTCCAAGATTCTTAGTAATTACCCAGCATCACATCTAAATAAAAAAGTCTATTTGTAGGCTATAATTATGAAGTAAAATGCTAGATCTTTCCCACAACATTCAACCAGAAAATTCATACATAGAAGTAAAAAGATTACAACACATAACATTTGACTAGAATAAGGTAGAGTTACATATCTAAACCATATTTATGGGAAGACAAAGGGAACA
>ML828960.1:8714-21791 GCA_009831015.1 Picea engelmannii
TTAAGATATTTTAAAAGGTAAATAATAAAGTGAAGTAATGAGTGTATTATAATTCAAAGTGAATACAAAATAAATTATTTCAATAATAAATTTAAAGGAGAAATTAGAAGTGGGTTAACCCTAAAATAAGGAAAGTGGGGTCAAGTGACCTAGAAGATGTTTTTAAGGAAGCTACTTGGAGAGTATAAATAAGAGGAAAGGCTCTCTCATTTTATTAACACTTGAGAATGTTGAATACCTATAGGTTTTTGAGGTAACCAAAGGATATCTAAGCCGAAATTCTCAGGAAAGTGAAGAAAAGAAGGCCGAAATGCAAGGAAGGATAAATTCTTTTGATGGTGCTTTCTAAGGTATGTTATTTACAGGTCATCTCACCATTTTAGCTCTAAATTTTTTTCTATAATGATTCAGATCATGAAATTTCTATTCCATTGAGAAAATATATCCAAGTATCTCTGGTAACAAATTTAGCTTGTGGGTCATTGTATTTTGGGAGTTACACTCTATGGAAAATAGGGTTTGTGGCTAGTCTTGAAACTAGTCAAAAACAGGTGTTTCAGGTAAAAATGTCATAACTTCTTCATAAGAGATCCAAATTTAGTGAAAATAAATGTGTTGGTTAGGGTAAAATCTTTATTATTTTTTGTAATAGTTTCATATCAATTCAACAAATATTCCATGCGGGGAACGCTCTACAAGGTCGCTCTCTAGAATAAACTAGAATTCAACAAGGTATGCCATTTTTGCTATAACTCTCTTTATGAGAGGTTCCAAGTAGTGACACCTAGAGGAATTGCATAAAACACACTGAAGAAAATTGTATATCAGTTTCATATCTTTATACATTACAGGTACAAATTTATGATTACTTCAAGTTAGGGTTGGTTACTAATCCAAAACTAGGCATGTGAGACTAAAGAAAAGTTTGATGAAAATGATAGTCTCTTGTTGTTGAAGTTAAGGAATGTTTGCAGGAATGTGATCATATAAACTAGGTCTATTACATATATACAAATCATATTTGGATGATGAAATTGATGAGGGTTTTTGGTTGAGGTACATGTTGAGTACATGGTTGAGACAAGTAGTTGATGAGTTGGCACATACATGAGGTGTATAGTTGATGATGTTGGTACATATTGATGATTCATAGTTGATGAGTAGTTGAAACATGATTGGTACATACTTATTACATGGTTGGATGCACTTGTTTATGGTATAGTTGATTAGAGGTTATTTGGTATAGGTTGGTGCATGGTTGATGCACTTGTTTATGGTACAAGTTGATTACAGGTTAAGGTATAGGTTGATGCATGGTTCAGATTTATTGCTATAGGTTTACAATGGCATATCTAACAGTGACAGGTTGACATTAGTTCCATCATTCTACTTCTACTTCGGGGTGGCAGGACAGGGCAAGGACATATGGTTGTAGCCACCTTCTGGTTGTAGCCAGAGAACATAGGGGGTTGTAGCCTCCTTCTAGTTGTAGCCAGAGAATTGGGGAGTTGGAGCTTCCCTCAGGTTGTAGCCTGAGAAAGTAGGGGGTTGGAGCCTTCTTCCAGTTGTAGCTAGAAAACAAAGGAAGTTGGTGCTTCCAATGAATGTAATTCTTCAAGACATATAAGAAAAATCATTTCGTGGTTTTCTCCCGATTTCGGTTTCCACATAAAACACTGGTGTACTGTGTATGTGTGTGTTTTTTCATTTGTTCATTGCTTATTTACTCTGTAGTTATTGGATGATAATGATTCATTGATATAACACTTGGATGATATGGTTAAAAAGGATTAAATTGCTCTATTACTGATTCACTCCCCTTCTCAGTAATCCAATAACTAGATATCTATATGCTTAGATCTATCATGAAACAAAGAATTAATCGTGAGTTTAATGCAACTCTTATTATCACAATGAATCACTGTCAGATCTAAATGAGAACCAAACAAACCAACCAAGATCTTTCTCATCCAGATAGCCTCACATGTAGCTTGACTCGCTGCCATGTATTGCGCTTCCACTGAACTGAGTGCCACAGATCTCTATTTCATGTTGTACCAAGAAACAATTGTAGATATGATACTAAAGATCCCCCTTGATGTGCTCTTTCTGTCCGTTGGGTTGTCTGCCCAATCTGCATCCGTGAAGCCATGCAACTTCACATCATTCGTTTGTTTTTACCATAATCCATACTTAGATGTGCCCCTTAGGTATCTCAGGACATGCTTACCCACCTCCCAAAAGAGTTTGGTAGGCTTAACCATCGCTTGACTTAGATGGTTAACCGCATAGCAAATTTTCGGTCTCATGTTCACTAAATACATTAGCGAACCCACTAACTGTCAATAGACAGTAGCATCCTCTTTCCTCCAGTTTCTCGGAAGAGGAGTATCCATGGGTTTGCATCCCTCCATGTGAAACTTACCCAGTATCTCCCTTGCATATTTGCCTTGAGACACAAAAAGTTCACCATCTCACTGCCATATTTCCAATCCAAGGAAATAATGAAGGAGGCCCATATCATTCATCTCGAACTCCTTTGCAAGGTCCTCCTTGCATGATTGTATCAGCTGCTCATCACCAGTCAGTATTAAATCATCAACATAAAGAACAATGATTAAAATCTTACCCTCCACCACAATTTGGTATAGGTTTGCATCTAATTCACTTTTGGTGAAGTCCAGTTCGGTGAAATAGCTGTCTATCTGAGTGTACCAAGCATGTGGTGCTTGCTTCAGCCCATACATCTCTCTTTTGAGTCGAAACACATGCAACTCACTGCTGAAGATATCAAATCCTTTAGTCTTCTCTATGTACACTTCTTCCTCAATGATCCCATTGAGAAACATAGTTTTTTACATCCATCTGATGAATGTGCCAGCCCATCTACATTGAGAGAGCAAGGATGGTCCTTATGGAATAATACCGAGTGACAGGTGCAAAGGTTTCTTCATAATCTATCCCCTCGATTTGTGAGAATCCCCGGGCCACAAACCCGGCCTTGTATTTCTCCACACTCCCATCAGAAACTTGATTTACCTTATAGATCCATCTCGAACCTACCACTGATTTGTCGACCGGTCTTGGGACAATTTCCCATGCACTGTTTTTTACAATGGAGTCATACTCCTCCACCATTGCATCAACCCAAGTGGGATCCTGCACTGCTTCCTGAAAGGAAGATGGTTTAGTCACAATACATTTTCACATGAGAGCCATGTATCCAATAAATCGATCAGGAGATTGTCTTTGTCTGCGCTGTGAAGTAGGGGCTCCTACATTATGTGCAACATCTAGTCTCAATCTATCAACTTTCGTGGTGTACTTTCTTCCATTTCTGATGGCTGGCTCTGCATGAGTGGCTTCCTACACTCCATGAACCTCCTAATGTGGCTGATCTACATCTTGAGACTCAGCTTTAGGAACCAACAGTTCCTCCTCCGCATGCAAGTCTAGCTCCCTCTCAAGCGACAACCGCATGGATTTCCCCTCATCAAAATTTATATCTCGTCTCATAACTATCATCTTACTATTAGGCAAATACACATGATAATTATGGGTTGTTTCTGTGTACCCCACAAATATCCCAACTTCAGCAGTCGACTCCAGCTTCTTCCTGGCATTCTTGGTCAAATGCACATAAACAAATGAGCCAAAAATCTTAAAATGAGAAACATCAGGTTTCTTACCAGTGAAATCTTCTTCAGGTGTACTCATGCCAAGTACTCTATGAGGAAAATGGTTTTGTACATAAACCACAGTGTTGCATGCTTCCACCCACAAATGCATTGGTAGGCCCTGATCATGTAACATTGCTCGTGCTGCACCCACGATCGTTCTATTCTTCCTTTCCACGACCCCATTTTGTTGTGGGTTATGAGGCACTATGAGTTCTCTTCAAATTCCTTCTTTTCTACACAAGTCTTTGAATTTGTTGAAGATGTATTCTCCACTATTATCACTCCTCAGAGCCTTCAATTTCTTCCTCGACTCTTTCTCCACAAATACTTTAAACTCACAGAACTTCGAGAATGTTTGATCCTTTTTCTGCATAAAGAATATCCAACATTTATGAGAAAAGTCATCAACAAAAATAACATAATACTTATGTTTTGTTGTTGAAGCAACCGAGAATGGTCCACACACGTCTATGTGAATTCTCTCCAGGATCACCGAAGCACGGTTCTCCTTTTCATGAAAGGTGGACTTGATATACTTCCCCATGGCGCAACCCTTGCATTGATCTAGCTGAGCAAGTGTTCCCATTGAAACTCCAGTAGCTATTTGTTGCATGATTTTCAAGGCTCCATGATGAAGATGTCCCAATCTCCTATGCCATAATTCTCCCTCATCCTGGCTCACAACTTTTTCTTCCTTGCCCATCATGGCAGCGCAACCATATAACTCCATCTTGTAGAGATTCTTAACTCAAATCCCTATCTTCTTGACTTGACCCATTGTTTATGTCATAAATATTTTCCATCACTGAAAACAATGTCATAGCCTCTGTCCTCCAACAATGTGACTGAGACCAAGTTTTTCTTTAGACCTGGAACATGCATAACATCTTTCAATTGAAACGGTTTACCTGAATCCCTCTAAAAGGTAATGGAACCAATTCTAGTCTCACTATATCATCCATCATCGCCCATCTCTATACGTATTTTGATATCTTTCTCCTCCAAGTCACCGACAAGTTCCTTATCTCCCGTCATGTGGAAGGAAGCGCCACTATCCAAATACCACACCGATCCCAATGCACTTGATTCCATGCATGCGATCAAGGAGAAGTCAAGTTCAAATTGCGAGGCAAGGGCCTCACCAGCTGCAACTTCGACAACCTTCTTGTTATTCCTCTTCTTTGGACAGTTAGTAGCGAGATGCCCATGTTCGTGACAGTAAAAACAATTCACTTTGGACAAATCTGGCTTCTTGACTTTAGACTCGGATTTTGAATGGAATTTCTTCCCCTTCCCTTTCCTTTCCTTGGAATCCAAAGCACAATCCTCTTCATCATCATGCTTTGATGAAGAGCCATCGCTGGTGTTCTGCTTGAACTCCTCCTGCACTAAATCCGACCATAGTCGTTCCCAATCTGGAAATTTTTCCCTTCCATTGTCAAAGTCTTGATAACTATGCCAATTTTTGGGAAGTCCTAGGAGAGCCAAGCTCACCAAATCATAATTAGTGACTATTATTCCCACACTCCCCAGCTCATCCCAACATTTGGAAAACTTAGTGAGATATTTTGGAATGGAGTCGCCTTTCTCCATCTTGATCTTCCCGAGATTATATTTGAGCGCCAATTTCCTATGGTTGTTGTTGTTTTGGAATAGATCCTTCAAAGCATTCCACATTGCATATGGTGTGGCTTTCGCATGGAGGTTTGAGACAATGTGGTCTCGTACTCCCTCCAACAATATCCTCCTCACCTTTGCCACTTTCTTTTGCCATGCATCAAGATTTGCAGCGTCTGCAACATCTGACTTAGGAACATCTTTGCCAATGAAATCCTTCAAGCCATTGTCTTCGAGTACTGCCTCCATACTGTCCTTCCAAGCAATGTAGTTTGAGATTCCCTCGAGTGCATACTCTAACCTCAAGACATTGAAATCCATTTCAATCTTGAATCGGCTATAGCACTAAGAAAAATTTTCTGCAAATTCGAATTCTAGCCAGTCACAAACTCAACTTCTGCAATCTTCTGTGCTCTGATACCATGTAGAAATTTTAATACAAATTATGTATTTCCTAGATTCTCCTGATCTAACAATTATATGCCACTGTTAAATACAAAATGGCTTCTACAAATTATTCTTGCAGAATTTAAAACACGATCGCCAATTGCAATATCAAGGAGAAAGATCAATCACACATAACACAAATGTTTTACCGGGAAAGAATAAAGCTAAAAACCCCACTATCATATATTATGTATATATCATGGATCATGAAATAATATCATACAAAACTCTAATCCAAGAGCTCTCAGTGTAATATACAATCGTCTTACACTGTCATACAAAAATTGACAAATTCATGTGTCAATTTACTACTTCCAAACAACCTTCCTCCTCTGCGCAATCCCAGCTAATGGAATCCCTGTAATGAATGAATTACTCTTGCCTAGGTTGAGCATTCCTCATTGGCACATCCAATGTGTGTGGGGTTGCATGAATTCACGCACTAAATTCACAACTGATAGTCAAAATGTCCCTTTCACCTGTTATCTCAACTGGGTCTCCATTGGATCTGACATGCATGCAGTCAATAGTGGCAAATCTTCAGTTGCATGTCAGACCACTGATTGTGAATTAATTAATAATTAATTCATTGATCTCTCACTAGTGTAAGTTTAGTTACAACTAGTACAACTGATCTTAACTCACTTAACTGAGTTAAACTACTTTACAACTCACATAACTACACATATAACTCTATTACAACTTCGAATCACTCAGTTACAACTAATTCGACTTGCACGTCCCACCAGTCAAACTTTGAACTCGAATTTCCTATAGCTAACTGATTTTCCACTTCAGTTAACTATTTCAAGTGATTATGAGATAATAGATTAATATTTATTGTCCAATTTATTTAGGGGAAAAATAAATTAGACACACATTTCTTGTTGACTTTTCAACAGATCAAAGCTCAGAAGAGATGGCACGATGAATTTCAGAAGACTAGTCAATGATCAGATCAGATCCAGACTGTTGATATGCATGCAGAGCTTGGATCGACATGGAATATCAAAAATCCACATCGCTTATCAATGGTCACTTTCCAAATAGATCTACGGTTGGTGACAAAATGAAGTAAAGGTAAAGGGCGTTGACACGACAATTTGGTGCTTTATGTTAAAGGGCGTGCTAATCTCAACGATAGATAATCGGGTGCTCAGATCTATGGTCGACAGGGCATATCGGACCCCCCGACCTTTCTGCCTTTAACGGTGGGGGGGGGGGGGGTCCAATTTGGTGGTATTTCCCGTGTGGCACCCTCATAATGTGTCACATTATTATTAAATCAGACCCCCCTCACTCATTACCACTTACTACCTACCCCCCCCTCCGAGTAAACCGCCAAACCACTATTCCATACTACTTTTCGCTCCGACATCACACTCCACTACCCTGCCTACACGTCACACTCCACTACCCTGCCTCCACCGCACTAGTCCACTACCATGCCTACATGTCACACTCATGCAAAGTAAATGTTGGCCATCCATCTCAATTCTTGATTAATTCCTAGTCGTCGGATTAAGCAATGAAAGGATGAGTGGAAGGATTAAATCTAACCATTGATTTGGTTCCATCTCATCAAGGGATTAAATTGTGACCGTTGAAATAATAAGCGCTCAAGCACTCGTTTGTCCTAGAGATTAGATATCGCCATTTGGTCATATGGTAAGAGATTTAAAAGGAGGAATATGATACGTTTCTAAAGTTGATAAGCCCGTGGTTCTACTCTTGTGATCACATGTAATTGTTTGAAGAAAGCACCTCTGCAGAACATGATTTTTGTAAATGAATTGTAGAGATTCGAGATCGAGTTAAAGGGATGAAATTGATCCATAAATGTGATCAATTTAAGAAAATGCTTCATGGTAAGAATGATAAACTGTGATTATGGTTAAGTTAAATGAAGAGGTGCGATGGTCCAAACAAAGGGACACAATGTATCACTCTCACATCGTTTTGGATATTATATAAATGAGGAAGAGTGTTGAGAATAATGTGTCTTTGCAGTTTAGATAAGAAGATCAAAACAAAAGAAGATATCAAAAAGAAGAACTGTTTGTTCTAATGGACATGTCGATGTCTTATTGAAGATCAAGAACTAAAGAAGACAGAGAAACAATTATGCAATCCATTATTTTACATAGCATACCTTTATTGGACTGCAACATATTCATTGAAGACTAAATGACAGATGCCAAAGAGCAATATATGAAGTCTGATTGCAGATAACCAGAAGTCCATAAAAGAAGAGGTTGCATCACACAAGTAGAAAGTACAATAGTTAATGATTCTAAAAAGACTTGAAGAATTGATAGTATCTCTGGTAGTTTGAACAGAGTACAGTAAAAGTTTTATAAATGTTATAACCTGCATCAAGGGTGGAATGGTGGAGCAAGGGAAAACAAGTCAAAGTCAATAGGTTAAATCTGATAGAACTTGTGTTAATGGTTGCATGAGTCAAATGCAATGAAGAGCAGAAGATATTGAATTCCATTTTTAAAATAAGGGTGGTTGGGTGGTGAAAGGGCAGGTTGGTGCCTACAGAGGGAGTTGGTGCTTCCTTGTCAGTTGTAGCTGACTAAATAGGGGGTTGTAGCCTCCTACCAGTTGGTGCTGGTGAACAAGGGGAGTTGGTGCTTCCTTGTCAGTTGTAGCTAACTAAATAGGGGGTTGTAGCCTCCTACCAGTTGGTGTTGGTGAACAAGGGGAGTTGGTGCTTCCTTGTCAGTTGAAGTTGACTAAACAAGGGGTCGAAGCCTCCTTCCAGTTGTAGTTGGTAAATGGGGTGTGGCAGCATCCCTTCAGTCATAGTTTAATAAACTTGGGGAAAGTCTCTCCATCAAGTTGTAGCTTGAAAACAGTTTTGTAAAAGAACGGATTATTAATGAGAAAAGAGTTGGTGGTTTTCCCTGTTGGGTTCCACAATAAAATCTTGTGTTCATAAGGGTTGGTGTTCATCATATATTTCTTAATTGAATAATTGATGTGTGTGCTTAAATATTGGTCAAATTAATAAGAAAAAATAGGCAATACTGATTCACCCCCCCTCCTCTCAGTATTGCTAGATATTCCATCACTTCTTAGACTCATACAAATTTATACTAGAAAATGATATTGGGTGATCAATGTCTCCTTCACCTCGTTGTGCTAAAACTGGTCCAAGTGCAATGGATGAAGTGTCCACATGCACATGAAATTCTTTTGTCCAATCTGGAAAGCTCAGAATTGGTGTTATCACCATCTTCTCTTTTAGTATGTCCAAGCTCTCTTGGCTTTCATCATTCCACTGGAACCTGATGTCTTTATTTAGTAACTTCTCCATGGATGCAATAATCTTTGCATAGCACTTTATGAATTTCCTGTAGTACCCTATGTGGCCCAATGTTGCTCTCAACTAGCGCACTGAATTTGGTGGTGGTAAATTGACAATAACTACAATCTTTGAAGGGTCTACTATCAAGCCCTGTTTGCATACAATGTGTCCAAGTAGGATGCCAAACATTGTACTGAATATACATTTCTTAATGTTCAAGAATATCTAACATTTCCTACATATTTCTAAATTTAACCTCATAATTTCTACATGGTCCTTAAATAAACTAAATACTACCCAATCATAGAGATAAACCTCTAAAACTTTATGTATAAAATCCTTGAATGCAGCTACTACTACTTTGGAAAATGTTGTTGTTGATTTCTTTAAACCAAATGGCATTACTGTGTACTGATATGACCCCCACTCTATTGCAAATGTAGTTTTGTACCTGTCCTCCAAAGCAATTTTGATCTGATGGTAACTTGAAAATCCATCTGTGAAGGAGTACACTTTCTGTCCTCCCACATTCTATAAAACCTCATCTGTAAATGGAGTAGGAAAAGTATCATGCAAGCATGCATCATTTAATTTCCTCAGATCCACACATATCCTAATCGCTCTAGTCTTCTTTTCTTGGACCACCATTGGACTAATCCATTCTGATTCTTCCACAAGCTCTATGATTCCTGATTCTAGCATTCTATCAATGTCTGCCTTAATGATGCAAGAGCATCTCTCCACGTCATCCAGCTAGCCAGCCACATCGAGCTCGTGCATTCAAAGATGAAAAGAGAGGCGCAACCTCATTTGAAATCTGAATTCAATGTAATTTAATGTCTAAGCTGGTGAGATGTAGAGTCGTGCCTTTGTGCAGGCTGTAGATAGGATTGGCCATTAATGTTTGTATGGCTGAGATCTAGTTCCAGATGCTGGACTAGACAACCCATTCAATGCAATTGAATAGGGTAGGTAGATTGGAGGGAAGAGCTCTAAGAGCCCCCTCAGGTAAAAGAGATTTCAGGTCTCATTTTGAGTTAGTGTAGAGTAGAAGTGTAGAGAGTTGTGTCAAAGTCTGCGAGTAGAGAGCAGAAGAGAAGAGCCAAGACCTTGTCACAAGCTGTGCTCAGTAACACCTTGTAAATACAGGCATTTTCCATATTTAATACAAAGAGCATTTTTTCTTGCATTACTGTGTGTTGAATGAATGTCTGTGAGTGTTCTATTATGCTGTAGATGTATGTTAGGCATTTGCAGGAGTGTGTCTGATTTCAGGTGAAGGTCTTTGAGGCTTCACACCAGGAAGGTGTGACAGAACACTGTGGGTTCTGATAGCCGTGCACGGAGGATGCATTTTTGAACACTGCAGGTTTAGACAAAGACGTGCTGCGGCACAGGAACTGGAATCAACAACTCAAGAGGAAGACCTCAAGGTTGCTGAACACCTTGGAGGCAAGGCTGTGTATGAGAGACATAGTTGTAGACAGAAGCTCTGAGGAGTTATGTGAAGCTCTACCAAGTGGGAATTGAGCATATGCACAGTGGTGCATTGAGAAGAAATCTGTTGTGAGTCCAGGAAGACTTCTGTTGAGAAGTTCAGGAAGAAGAGACATAATCACTGAGGATTCTAAGAGCTCTGCCAGGTGGGCATTGAGCAGGTGCATAGGTGCACAGAAGGAGACATAACTGCTGGAAGTTCTAGAAGAAGACACTCTGCCAGGAGGGCATAGAGACAGTGTGCAGATAGGCACAGAGAGAAGGGGACATAACTCCTGAACGTTCTGTGAAAAGATACTCTGCCAGGCGGGCATTTGAGTTAGTGTGCAGACAGGCACAGGAAGAAGAGAACTCTTTGAGTTTTGTGATTTGAAGAAGAATCCACTGAGGGATCTTCATGGGGTTATTGAATACCCAGAAGCACTCAGCAAGAGGTTTCTTGAGGCAGAGGATAGCCAGGAGGGCATCCCAACGTTCTCCATTTGCAGGAGAAGGGAAGAAGGATAAAATCCCTTAGGGGTCTGAGTGGTTGAGAAGCTAAGGAGAGACAGCGCTGAGTGTGCATGTGAAGACTCTGCAGAGGTGCAGAAGTCAAAATAATCCCTTGGGGATTCGGGAGTAAAATCTCAGGAGGAGTCAACGTTCTTATACGCACAATGAAGCTCAGGGTCAAGGAGCTCGTAGAGAAGAAAGGAGCAAAGGTTGAGGCCTTTGGCTTTTAAAATTCTTCCAAGTCTCAGAAGACAGTGTGCAGAAGCTTAGGAGGGAGCACAGCAGCCGTTAGATCAGCTGGAGAAAAGAGATCTGGACCGTTGGTTTTCACATCTGATCAAAATCTGGACCAGGGGTCAAATTTTAGCTCAAAAATAAATGTTCTCAGAATTGCCTCAAAACGAATGAGAGCGTATCCCTCATCATCACGAACCCAATGCAACTCGTTTCATCTCAAACAGACATTGGGAGCGAGAGATATCACAATCTGTTCGGAATGTCAAATAGGCAAAAAAAAGGGACGCTGACTGTGCAGTCCGTACAGTCCGTACAGGCTGACATGGCAGGGTCGTACAACCATACTTTGATGTGGCATGTGATGACATGGTAGATTTTGATTGGCAGACAGTTGTCATATGAGAGTTTGACACGTGTTCTTTTGGTGGCTAATGGTATGTTAACACGTGGCCCAATCCGTCGGCGCCACGTGTCACTTGTTGTCTGGTTTAAAAACTTTGTCATTGGCAGGAGTCGACCCCGCGACCTCCGGGTAGGGGAAACGACTTGGCAAGGAGCTGACAACTAGCGCACCACCGTGCGTTGCTTATTATATGTATGGTATCATTTGTATTTCAATTTGAATATGGGTGTGGTTTGGGCTGCGACCGGGCTGGGGCTTAGCCCCAGCCCTTGGTCGCGCACCATTACATATAACCGCAGCTCTATTATATAGTGCGTGCGCAGTTTAAAATTTGGTTCAAACAGTTGTAAACCTACCCGCCATTTGTCATTACTCCATTTGTTTGGAAAACAGAGTCCTCTTTTGCACTAGCCCGAGGTCGGATGGTGACCATATGCCCGAGTGGTAGGCGGTTAGGGGCTGGCGCGCCCATAACTGTCCTATAGTTTGGACAGTTTTTGGTTATGCACATGTGCTGGGTTTAAGCATGCCTTTTGGAGTGTGTTCTGGGTTCAATGTACAGGAGGTGCATTTTGGCGAACCAGAGACAGCAAGCTTGAAGGAAGAGAATGGCAGGAGGCCTATCTTCTTCATTTTTTGGTCGAATGAGGTGTCGTAAAAGCCCAGCTAGGGGTTTTTGGATGTTCTAAATCCATTGGCTCTATTTTCAAAGCCATTTGAAGACTTATTTTTTAGGTTTTTAACCATTGAAGTTTCAGGAAGCTCCAGGGAGCTTGAAGCCCTCATTGATTGAGGTCATGTATTGGTCAGTCCAAGTTTGTTTTCTGTGACTGAATAGTCATTTTTGGCTAATTGTTATGATCTGAACACATTGGGACAGGTTTCAGATGATTTTGAGGACTTTTACAGGTGTTTTTTCCAAAGAGAATCTCAATGAAGCTTATGGCCACATGTAGAAGAGGTCATGCCCGGATGAGCCATGATCCATTTTCAGAGTTCTATTAGTCATTTTTGGGGTTTTTATGTATTCTGATCCCAATGGTACAGTATGTTTTTCCATTGGAGTTGAGCAACATCTTGTAAAAGAATCTTTGACAAATAAATCCCAGAGAGCCAAGTCCATTGATGGAGGCTCAAGGAGATGTAGCCCGGAGAGGGGTGAACTCCTTTATCATGTTGTTATTGTTGTGAGTTTGCTGGTTATTATTTGCTGCAAGTTATTTTTGTTGTTGTATTTATGAAAGCAACATATTTAATCTTGCAAATACCTCACACATAACCATTTAAAAGAAGCATGAACTTAACACATAATTTTATCTTGCATATTTTAACACATGAAGCAAGGTCCTGTAAAGTTTATTTTAATGAAGTAGAGGGTGCTTGCATAG
>ML828960.1:21841-38965 GCA_009831015.1 Picea engelmannii
ATTTTAACACATGAAGCAAGGTCCTGTAAAGTTTATTTTAATGAAGTAGAGGGTGCTTGCATAGCATAACAAGTTAGCTTTCTATTTTCAGATCAACATCTAGGAAGGCGTCAGGAGAAGCGCACAGAAGAGGAGATTGTGGACCGTCGGATGTTCACACAAAATCCCGTCAGCCGTTGGATCGGGTGAAGGTGCACAGAGTTTAGCCTCTAGACGAGCCTGCAGGACAACAGATTTGGGTCGTTAGGTCTTGAGCAGATACCCGTCAGCCGTCAGATTGGACAGGAGTTGCATGAGGTTTACCTTTATGAACAGGAGGATAAATCCCAAAAGGAGGGTTAGCTCATCGAGGTTTCACATATCGAGAAATCAGAAGTCTCGATGACATGAGATCAGGGATTTCTATAGGAAAAGTCCCGGGAAGATCTGGATTGTCCGTTAGTTGGGACACGAGGCGGAGATTGAGGCGTCGGAAGTCGGGATATCGGCATTCCCGTGGACAGGAGATTAGGTAAGTCCACCTTGCAAACCCCAACACAAATCTGGGCCGTCCATCTGAGAGGGGACGCGTGTCACGCGATCATCCATTCTGGAGATCCGGACACTAGACATCGAGATATTGATACTCGGGAAATCAGAGTTCTCGAGGTCAAAATAATTGGGACATCAGAAGTCTCAAAAACGCGAGGAGAAATCTGAACCGTCCATCTTGAGGGGACGTGTGGCAGAAATTGGAGCCATTAGGGAAAGTCCCGACAGGAAGTCGTCTATCGACATTTGGGTCATCGGGATATCGGGGATCCTGGTGACAAGAAGTTTGGGCATTTCGGAATCGTGAAGTCCGAAACCCCGAAAAGGAGAAAAGTGTCATTGTGGGCCAGCTGTCAGCGTATCGGATAAGGAGGGAAGCGCCATCGAGGGGCAAGCTATTAGCGTAGCGGAGAATCGGGATTCAGAGGATTGGGAATCCCGTGAGCCAATGCATTGCGGCATTGAAAATCTCGAGACCCTGACAAATGGTAAGACTGCGGTCACAGGGATAACGGTCATATGGGCTAGGAGCCTAGCTAGGAGAGCTAGTGCGTAAAGAGCGCGTCGGGATTCGAGTGATCGTGAATCCTAAGGACATATGTATTTCGACATTGGAAAGTCCGAAACCCCGATGGGAGGTATGAATGCGGTCATATAGAGGAGGTCATGTGGACCAAGAGTCTAGCCTCGAGGGCTAACAAAAATTGGGGATCATCGAGAATTTGAAGCCCAAAACCCCGAAAGAAGGATAAGGCTGCGGTCTTATGAATTAGCGGTCACATGGACCAGAGCATAGCTAGGAGGGCTAACGCGTAAAGGGCACGTATCGGTGAAATTTCTCATCGGTGATCGAGGGATCACGGGGACAGAGATTCTTGACATCGAGGAACAAGAAACCCTGAAACCCAAAATTGAGTCGGGGAAGATCACGGTTAAGTGCAAAGAGCCGTGCGGGTGAAGAAAGGACCTGTGGATCGGGTTTCGAATAGAGATTCCAGCAGGGAATCAGAAGAGCTAATTCGACTCGAAAGGGGAATTTGATCGATCCTGTGGGCAGGAGAGCACAATGAGGTAGTGGATTGCGTGTTCTCGCTGCATCAAGTGGTATCAGAGCCTGAATCTTGTCTGTATATTTCAGGCAAGAGAAGAAAGAAGAACCAAAGCACGCTGATACACATCAAGTGGTATCAAAGCGGGAACTTCAATTGTATATTTCAGGTGAAGCTAGAAGGTAGAGGAAGACAGAGCGCTGGAGACTCTGTGGTGATTGGTTGTAGGTAGGTAGCAATCAAGAAGACAGTCAGCTGTCACTATTAGGAAAGCAGAGGGATTGGAGCAGACTTTGGAATCTTCCCAAGCAGAAGACGGAGAGGATGATGAGCATTCTGAGGAATGGCTCAATATTTTCATCCAGGAGACTGAAAAGACTGCAACATGGGAGTTTGCAGAAGAAGAAGAAGAAGAGGTAGACATCATTTGCTTTGTTGATTTGTGGCAACAGATTGAAGTCCTAGAAGAAAGGGTGAAAGTGCAGGGCATGCACATCCAACAGGTAAAGTTGGAAGCAGATGAAGAAAACATGTGAGATCACAGTGATCTGCTCATGTGCTGAGAATTTTTGCAGCTGAGGAGACTGCATGAGTAGAGCCAGCCATGGGAGCAGCTGGACGAAGTGATCGAAGAGATCATGGAGCTAATGATCCGATCAATGGACACTATCAGCAAGGAGAGGATGAACAGGAAGAAGGAAGCAACAGCAGCAGCAGATGAACAACTCTAGATATTTATTTGGGATCCAGGAGGATTTCAACAGCTGAGATGGGAAGCGCATGAGCAAGAGCTCATGATTTTGCAGCTGAGGAGTTTGATGCAGGAGCATCTCTCCATGTCAGCCAGCCAACCAGCCAGCCACGTCGAGTGCGTGCATTCAAAGATGAAAAGAGAGGCGCAGCCTCATTTGAAATATGAATTCAATGTAATTTAATGTCTAAGCTGGTGAGCTGTAGAGTCGTGCCTTTGTGCAGGCTGTAGATAGCATCGGCCATTAATGTTTGTATGGCTGAGATCTAGTTCGAGATGCTAGACTAGACAGCCCATTCAATGCAATTGAATAGGGTAGGTAGATTGGAGGGAAGAGCTCTAAGAGCCCCCTCAGGTAAAAGAGATTTTAGGTCTCATTTTGAATTAGTGTAGAGTAGAAGTATAGAGAGTTGTGTGAGAGTCTGCGAGTAGAGAGAAGAAGAGAAGAGTCGAGACCTTGTCACAGGCCATTCTCAGGAACACCTTGTAAATACAAGCATTTTCCATATTTAATACAAAGAGCAATTTTTCCTGCATTACTGTGTGTTCAATGAATGTCTGTGAGTGTTCTATTATGTTGTAGATGTATGTTAGGCATTTGCAGGACTGTGTTTGATTTCAGGTGAAGGTCTTTGAGGCTTCACACCAGGAGGGTGTGACAGAACGCTGCGGGTTCTAATAGCCATGCACGGAGGATGCATTTCTGAATACTGCGGGTTCAGACAAAGACGTGCTGCAGCACAGGAACTGGAATCAACAACTCAAGAGGAAGACCTCAAGGTTGCTGAACACCTTGGAGGCAAGGCTGTGTATGAGGGACACAGTTGTAGACAGAATCTCTGAGGAGTTCTGTGAAGCTCTACCAAGTGGGCATTGAGCATATGCCACAGTGGTACATTGAGAAGAACTTTGTTGTGAGTTCAGGAAGACTTCTGTTGAGAAGTTTAGGAAGAAGAGACAGAATCACTGAGGATTCTAAGAGCTCTTCCAGGTGGGCATTGAGCAGGTGCATAGGTGCACAGAAGGAGACAAAACTGCTGGAAGTTCTGGAAGAAGACACTCTGCCAGGAGGGCATAGAGACAGTGTGCAGATAGGCACAGAGAGAAGGGGACAGAACTCTTGAACGTTCTGTGAAAAGATACTCTGCCAGGTGGGCATTTGAGTTAGTGTGCAGACAGTCACAGGAAGAAGAGAACTCTTTGAGTTTTGTGATTTGAAGAAGAATCCACTGAGGGATCTTCGCAAGGTTACTGAATACCCAGAAGCATTTAGCAATAGCTTGCTTGAGGCAGAGGATAGCCAGGAGGGCATCCCAACGTTCTCCATCTGCAGGAGAAGGGAAGAAGGATAAAATCCCTTAGGGGTCTGAGTGGTTGATAAGCTCAGGAGAGACAGCACTGACTGTGCATGTGAAGACTCTGCAGAGGTGTAGAAGTCAAAAGAATCCCTTGGGGATTCGGGAGTAAAATCTCAGGAGGAGTCAGCGTTCTTATACGCGCAACAAAGCTCAGGGTCAAGGAGCTCGCAGAGAAGAAAGGAGCAAAGGTTGAGGCCTTTGGCTTTTGAAATTCTTCCAAGTCTCAGAAGACAATGTGCAGAAGCTTAAGAGGGAGCATAGCAGCCATCAGATCGGCTGGAGAAAAGAGATCTGGACCGTTGGTTTTCACGTCCAGGAAGGCGTCAGGAGAAGAGCATAGAAGAGGAGATTGTGGACCATCGGATGTTCACACAAAATCCCGTCAGCCGTTGGATCGGGTGAAGGCACATAGAGTTTAGCCTCTGGAGGAGCGCGCAGGAGAACAGATCTGGGCCGTTAGATCTTGAGCAAATACCCATCAGTCGTCAGATTGGACAGGAGCTGCACAAGGTTTACCTTCATGAACAGGAGGAGAAATCCCAAAAGGAGGGTTGGCTCATCGGGGTTTCACATATTGGGAAATCGAAAGTCTCGATGACATGAGGTTGGGGATTTCTATACGAAAAGTCCTGGGAAGATCTGGACCGTCCGTTAGTTGGGACACGAGGCAAAGATCGAGGTGTCGGAAGTCAGGATATTGGCATTCCCGTGGACAGGAGATCGGGTAAGTCCACCTTGTAAACCCCGACACAAATCTGGGCCGTCCATCTGAGAGGGGACGCGTGTCACGCGATCGTCCATTCCAGAGATCCGGACACTAGACATCGGGATATCAGTACTCGAGAAATCGGAGTTCTCGAGGTCGAAAGAATCGGGACATCAGAAGTCTTGAAAACACGAGCAGAAATATGAACCATCCATCTTGAGGGGACACGTGGCAGAAATCGGAGCCATCAGAGAAAGTCCCGACAGGAAGTCATCTATCAACATTTGGGTCATCGAGATATCGGGGATGCTGGTGACAAGAAGTTTGGGCATTTCGGAATCGCGAAGTCTGAAACCCCGACAAGGAGAAAAGTGCCATTGTGGGCCAGCTGTCAGTGTATCGGATAAGGAGGGAAGCACCATCGAGGGGCCAGCTGTCAGCGTAGCGGAGAATCAGGATTCATAGGATTGGGAATCCCGTGAGCCAATGCATTGCGGCATTGAAAAGCTTGAAACCCTGATGAGTGGTAAGACTGCAGTCACAGGGATAACGGTCATATGGGCCAGGAGCCTAGCAAAGAGATCTAGTGCGTAAAGAGCGCGTCGGGATTCGAGTGATCGCGAATCCTGAGGACATATGTATTTCGACATTGGAAAGTCCGAAACCCCGATGGGAGGTATGACTGCGGTCATATAGAGGAGGTCATGTGGACCAAGAGTCTAGCCTGGAGGGCTAACGAAAATTGGTGCTCATTGGGAATTTGAAGCCCAAAACCCCGAAAGAAGGATAAGGCTACGGTCTTATGAATTAGCGGTCACATGGACTAGAGCATAGCCAGTAGGGCTAATGCGTAAAGGGCACGTATCGGTGAAATTGCTCATCGGTGATTGAGGGATCACGGGGACAGAGATTCTTGACATCGAGGAACAAGAAACCCCGAAACCCGAAACTGAGTCGGGGAAGATCACGGTTAAGTGCAAAGAGCCGTGCGGGTGAAGAAAGGACCTGTGGATCGGGTTTCGAATAGATATTCCAGCAGGGAATCAAAAGAGCTAATTCGGCTTGAAAGGGGAATTTGATTGATCCTGTGGGTAGGAGAGCGCGATGAGGTGGTGGATCGCGTGTTCTCGCTGCATCAAGTGGTATCAGAGCTTGAATCTTGTCTGTATATTTCAGGCAAGAGAAGAAAGAGGAACCGAAGCACTCTGATACACATCAAGTGGTATCAGGGCGGGAACTTCACTTGTATATTTCAGGTGAAGCGAGAAGGTAGAGGAAGACAGAGCGCTGGAGACTCTGTGGTGATTGATTGCAGGTAGGCAGTAATCAAGAAGACAGTCAGTTGTGACTGTCAGGAAAGCAGAGGGATTGGAGCAGACTTTGGAATCTACCCAAGCAGAAGACAGAGAGGATGATGAGAATTCTGAGGAATGGCTCAATATTTTCAGCTAGGAGACTGAAAATTCTGCAACATGGGAGTTTGCAGCAGCAGAAGAAGAAAAGGTAGACAGCATTTGCTTTGCTGATCTGTGGAAACAGATTGAAGCCCTAGAAGAAAGGGTGAAAGTGCAGGGCATGCACATCCAACAAGTAAAGTTGGAAGCGGATGAAGAAAACATGGGAGATCACAATGATCTGCTCATGTGCCGAGAGTTTTTGCAGCTGAGGAGACTGCATGAGTAGAGCCAGCCATGGGAGTAGCTGGATGAAGTGATCGAAGAGATCACGGAGCTGATGATCCTATCAGTGGAAACTGTTAGCAAGGAGAGGCTGAACAGGAAGAAGGAAGCAGTAGCAGCAGCAGCATAGAAGCAGCAGCAGCAGCGGAATGGAGCAGATGAACAGCTCCAGATATTTATTTGGGATCCAGGAGGATTTCAACAGCTGAGATGGGAAGCGCATGAGCAGGAGCTCATGATTTTTCAGCTGAGGAGTTTGATGGAGGAGCATCTCTCCACGTCAGCTAGCCAGCCATCCAGCCACGTCGAGTGCGTGCATTCAAAGATGAAAAGAGAGGCGCAGCCTCATTTGAAATCTGAATTCAATGTAATTTAATGTCTAAGCTGGTGAGCTGTAGAGCTGTGCCTTTGTGCAGGCTATAGATAGGATCGGACATTAATGTTTGTATGGATGAGATCTAGTTCCAGATGCTGGACTAGACAGCCCATTCAATGTAATTGAATAGGGTAGGTAGTTTGGAGGGAAGATCTCTAAGAGCCCCCTTAGGTAAAAGAGATTTCAGGTCTCATTTTGAGTTAGTGTAGAGTAGAAGTGTAGAGAGTTGTGTGAGAGTCTGGGAGTAGAGAGAAGAAGAGAAGAGCCAAGACCTTGTCACAGGCCGTTCTCAGGAACACCTTGTAAATACAGGCATTTTCCATATTTAATACAAAGAGCAGTTTTTCCTGCATTACTGTGTGTTGAATGAATGTCTGTGAGTGTTCTATTATGCTGTAGATGTATGTTAGGCATTTGCAGGAGTGTGTCTGATTTCAAGTGAAGGTATTTTAGGCTTCACACCAGGAGGGTGTGATAGAATGATGCAGGTTCTGATAGCCATGCATGGAGGATGCATTTCTGAACACTGCGGGTTCAGACAAAGACGCGTTGCGGCATAGGAACTGGAATCAACAACTCAGGACGAAGACCTCAAGGTTGTTGAACACCTTGGAGGCAAGGTTGTGTATGAGAGACACAGCTGCAGACAGAAGCTCTGAGGAGTTATGTGAAGCTCTGCCAAGTGGGCATTGAGCATATGCACAATGGTGCATTGAGAAGAACTATGTTCTGAGTTCAGGAAGACTTTTGTTGAGAAGTTCAGGAAGAAGAGACAGAATCACTGAGGATTCTAAGAGCTCTGCCAGGTGGGCATTGAGCAGGTGCATAGGTGCACAGAAGGAGACATAACTGCTGGAAGTTCTAGAAGAAGACACTCTACCAGGAGGGCATAGAGACAGTGTGCAGATAGGCACAGAGAGAAGGGGACAGAACTACTGAACGTTCTATGAAAAGATACTCTGCCAGGCAGGCATTTGAGTTAGTGTGCAGACAGGCATAGGAAGAAGAGAACTCTTTGAGTTCTGTGATTTGAAGAAGAATCCACTAAGGGATCTTCATGGGGTTACTGAATACCCAGAAGCACTCAACAAGAGGTTGCTTGAGGCAGAGGATAGCTAGGAGGGCATCCCAACGTTCTCCATTTGCAGGAGAAGGGAAGAAGGATAAAATCCCTTAGGAGTCTGAGTGGTTGAGAAGCTCAGGAGTGACAGCACTGAGTGTGCATGTGAATACTCTGCAGAGGCACAGAAGTCAAAAGAATCCCTTGGGGATTCGAGAGTAAAAGCTCAGGAGGAGTCAGCGTTCTTATACGCGCAACGAAGCTCAGGGTCAAGGAGCTCGCAGAGAAGAAAGGAGCAAAGGTTGAGGCCTTTGGATTTTGAAATTCTTCCATGTCTCGGAAGACAGTGTGCAGAAGCTCAGGAGGGAGCACAACAACTGTCAGATCGGCTGGAGAAAAGAGATCTGGACCGTTGGTTTTCACGTCCAGGAAGGCGTCGGGAGAAGCGCACAGAAGAGGAGATTGTGGACCGTCAGATGTTCACACAAAATCCCGTTAGCCGTTGGATCGGGTTAAGGCGCACAGAGTTTAGCCTCTAGAGGAGCGCACAGGAGAACAGATCTGGGCCATTAGATCTTGAGCAGATACCTGTTAGCCGTCAGATTGGACAGGAGCTGCACGAGGTTTACCTTTGTGAATAGGAGGAGAAATATCGAAAGGAGGGTTGGCTCATCGAGGTTTCACATTGATCCGAAATCGGATTCAGCAGGCTGTCAGGGCATGAAAAATGCTCAAAAATGAAAGTGCTCGGAATCCGACGAAACCAACACCATTGCGTCCGGCTCGTCTTCCTGATTCCGGTGGTATAATTTTTATCGCAAACGGAGTCCCGATGAGGAAGATATCGCATTCTGTCCGCCGAGCCAAACAGGCAAAATTTTGGAATGCTGACTGTACATGTCCGTACAGTCCGTACAGACACGTGTCAGTCCGTACAGTGACGTGGAGGCCGTACAGTGACGTGGTAGGACCATACATGACATGTGGCAGCTCCTGGGCGTGACACGTGTCATGCATATTTGGCAATTTCGGTGTACGTGTGGGCCAATTTGGATGTGACACCTGTCACCACTGAGAAGGTGACACGTGGCACATGATGACGTCAGCATCCTGCGTGTCGGCTGACGTGGCAGGCTGACGCAGCGTGTGACTGGACCGTATGGCGTTGACGTGGCACGCGTTGAATGGTGTATAGCTGGCGAATACCGGGTTGACACGTGTCCGGTTTATGAGCAAATTATATGAGGACACGTGGCCCAATCGGAGGGTGCCAYGTGTCACTCATAGTTTGGCTATGTTGTTATGGTTTTGTGGTTCAAAATTTTGATGGYCGTGGGGTTCGACCCCACGACCTKTCCTCCATGCAACGTTTTCACCAATGTCCGCTAGCCATTACTCCGCCGCTTGTTTCTTATTTTGTATGCGGGGATTAATGTATTTATTGTTGCTTTTTGTATTAGCCGCGGGGGGTCGGGCCGGGGCCTTGGCCCCGACCCACGGTTCCACTGTATGCTATGTGACCGTTACCTATAATGCRYGYGGTTATTTAAACTATGGTTTAAAACATGGCGCGATTTWAAAAAAAAAGGTCGGTTATAACTGTTGGGGCACGGTTATTACATTGTTAGCCCACGGTTCCAGGTAATAACACATGTGACCAAACGTTAAAAGGGGTGGCCYGCGCTATAGCGCGTGGCCACATGAACCTGCCATATGACCAAGAGAAGGAGCGYGCGCCCAGCGAAAGGGGCTAATGCCCGTTTGCAAACCATATTATAACTAAAAGTGGGTTTTTCAACCAACTTTAGTTAAATTTAATGTAATTAATCCATTTTTAAGGGTTATTGGGCATTTTTAAAGCCTAAATTCGTGGAGGAAGTTGGAGAGGGAAAAATAACTCCCCAACTATTTAACCAAGGCCATTTTGAGGCCAAGGGGACAGATTTGGAGAGCAATTTCAGAGAAGAGATGTTGAAGCAAGTCAAGTCTAAGCCAGTTTGAGGCAGAGGAGCTGTTGAGGTGGAGATGCTGTCGGACGATTTCTGAGAGTTCGGTATATCCGTTTCAGGTGCCGTAAGTTGTGCAAGATTCTAGAGATCATGGAAAACAAGACCAGATCAGTCTAGGAGCCAATTGGCAATTGTAAATATGTACTAATAAACTTTCAAAAAGAAATCAAGAAGCCTCCCTCACAGAGAAAAGGCCCGGAGACGTAGGCAAAGTTGCCGAACTCCGTTATCAAATTTGTGCATAATGGTTTGCTGCTTTTCATTGCATTTCAGATTTGCTTATATGTCTATGGCTGTATAATTCATTTGCTTTTCTCGCTCTTTCATTAAGTTTCCCAATGGTCATTTAATGCATGCAAACAATAACTCAACCATAGTCATTTCGAAAAATCCTGACGGATCACACATATCGGGAAATCAGAAGTATCGATGACATGAGATCGGGGATTTCTATAGGAAAAGTACTGGGAAGATTTGGACCATCTGTTAGTTGGGGCACGAGGTGGAGATCGAGGCATCGGAAGTCGGGATATCAGCATTCCCATGGATAGGAGATCGGGTAAGTTGACCTTGTAAACCCCGACACAAATCTGGGCCGTCCATCTGAGAGGGGACGCATGTCACACGATCGTCCATTCTGGAGATCCGGACACTAGACATCGGGATATCAGTACTCGGGAAATCGAAGTTCTCGAGGTCGAAAGAATCAGGACATCAGAAGTCTCGAAAACGCGAGGAGAAATCTGAACCGTCCATCTTGAGGGGACGCGTGGCAGAAATCAGAGCCATTGGGGAAACTCCCGACAGGAAGTCGTCTATATGCATTTGGGTCATCGGGATATCAAGGATTCTGGTGACAAGAAGTTTGGGCATTTCGGAATCGCGAAGTCCGAAACCCTAACAAGGAGAAAAGTTCCATTGTGGGCCAGTTGTCAGTGTATCGGATAAGGAGGGAAGCACCATCGAGGGGCCAGCTGTCAGCGTAGCAGAGAATCGGGATTCAGAGGATCGGGAATCCCGTGAGCCAATGCATTGCGGCATTGAAAATCTTGAAACCCCGATGAGTGGTAAGACTGCGGTCATAGGGATAATGGTCATATGGGCCAGGAGCCTATCCAGGAGAGCTAGTGCGTAAAGAGTGCGTCGGGATTCGAGTGATCGTGAATCCTGAGGACATATGTATTTCGACATTGGAAAGTCTAAAACCCTGATGGGAGGTATGACTGTGGTCATATAGAGGAGGTCATGTGGACAAAGAGTCTAGCCTGGAGGGCTAACGGAAATTGGGGCTCATCGGGAATTTGAAGCCCAAAACCCTGAAAGAAGGATAAGGCTGTGGTCTTATGAATTAGCGGTCACATGGACCAGAGCATAGCCAGGAGGGCTAACGCGTAAAGGGAGCGTATCGGTGAAATTTCTCATCGGTGATCAAGGCATCGCGGGGACAGAGATTCTTGACATCAAGGAACAAGAAACCCCGAAACCCAAAACTAAGTCGGGGAAGATCACGGTTAACTGAAAAGAGTCGTGCAGGTGAAGAAAGGACCTGTGGATCGGGTTTCGAATAGAGATTCCAGTAGGGAATCAGAAGAGCTAATTCGGCTCGAAAGGGGAATTTGATCGATCCTGTGGGTAGGAGAGCGTGACGAGGTGGTGGATCGCGTGTTCTTGCTGCATCACTTAACTTTCTTCTTATAGACGGGGTTTAATATGTATGGTCTCTGTCTATCTGGTCTTGCATCTGATCTGAGTGGTATCTTCATTTCTCCAAGTTCTCCTGCTACCCCTTTCATCTCTGAAAATGTGGCTAAGAATAATTCACTATACTCGCGGAGTAATTCAATTATTTTTTCCATTGTCTCACTGTCCCAATAATCCCCAATGTTGGCTATCTTGGGTTTCTCTTCAGTCCCAATATTGACATTTTTAATATTCATGGGTGCAGTAAAATATTTTGATTGTAACAAAGTTCTTTCCAACCCTATTTATCCTTCCCCTTCTAATATTTGTATGTCATGTGGGTTGTCTTCTACTTCCTCATCCTTTGCGACCTGATAACAATACACTAATTGTTCAAGTGTTTCTTTTCTGTAATATCTTTCTACTGTCACTATATCTACCCCATATTATTCAAATATCATCCCTTTGATCCTCTCTAATGCTAGATCTACCCATGGATTCTCACTTTCAAATACAAAAGTCTTAATAAAGTTATTTTGCACTATGCCCCAACTCACAGTTTTTCTGCGCAGTTCATGCTCCTTGTACCAATTACTAGGTATTTATTCTAATGTATGAATAAAGTAATGTGTCCATTCCCCTGGTGGTACCAATCTCCAGTTAGTGACACAATAATTTATGTGATGTATTGGGTTCACTCTCCCATCATACTTCTGTAAGGGTCTATCCTGCTGACTCCTACAAAATCTTATGCACATCAATCGCTTACACTGATACCAGTCCTGGATTACTTTCTTATGTTCACCCCACCATCATGCATGTGTGTCCCTTAATGCTATATCCAACACTAATAATCTATGACTATCCAAAACCCATGGTTCAAACTCTCTCAAGAAGTTTTCTAAATTATCCTCTTCAGTAACTGTGGGAAACTGTCTTACTTCTGTCCCGATCCATCTTACTGTGTGTGTAACTCTCGCGCACCTCCTAGTAGAGACTTCATGCAATCTTTGCTGCTAGTTTTCTACTCCAGTATTTGAATCTGACATGTCAGAATCAATACTCCTCCAATTGAGTACTCCATCTGCAGTTGGATTTACATAGTCTTCTTCTCGCACAGTAGTCCTATACAACTTGTTCACGTCATCCTCTATAAAATTGTCGGGCACATGTTCTACATATCTTTAACAATCTAAGAGATCTAAAGGTGATACTACACTAAAGTTCCCAGCTTCAAATATCATCTTTCTAGTCTTTAAATTAATTATGGCCTAATTATAAAAGGCCCAATCAATTCTCAATAGTGTTGGAAATGGTATAGACTCATCCACCATATCCATTACTTCAAAGTATGTTGCGATGCACACACCATCTAGATATACTATTTTATTCTTCATTCTACCTATGGGAATCACTGTCTGTTGGTTTTCTAGCTTTAATTAGATATTGGAATACCCTAGTGTAGGTTCTCCCATTGCTTCCCAAGTCTTCTTTGGAAAAATGTTGACATTTGATCCTAAGTCTAGGATAACATTTCCCATGTTAAAGTCTCCTATATTTTCATTCAATCTGAACTCTCTACTAGTTCTTTTCTTTCTATGGAATTGATTAATCTTCTTTGGTTCTGTTACTATCCCTTATTCTATGCTATATTTATCAAGCATATTTTTAAACAAATCCATGGAATTCTTATCATGAAGTAATTTAAAGCAAGATTCCAGGAAATTCTTTAAGTTACTTACTTTCTCTATTTTCTCTCCTTTGTAAGTATGATCCAAAGACTGAGGTATATCAACAATACGAGTATCATATTTGGGCATAATGTCTGATGTGGAGGATTCATACTCCTTCGGGAACTCATTCTTTGCTTCCTTGAAAGTTTCCTTCTCTTTCTTTGCATCAAAATGTTGTTGTGGCCAAGTCATCTTCTAGATCCAACACTAAGATTCCTTCTTCTGATCATGTGCATCTGATCTTGTCTTCCCTCCTCCTCTAGTAACTATGTTGATGTTCCTCCCAGGATCCCTTATTTCTGCAACAATCCACTGAACATTCTGATTATTCAGATTCCTCTTCTCCTGGATCTTCGTCATTAACTTCGGGCACTCTTCTATCATGTGATCTGCTGCGCAACAATACATACATGTTGTTGATGGTTGAGGACAATCTCTGGCATAATATCCTTTCTATTGACAATTATGGAAGATAATAGGCCCTCTACCTCTGCCCATTCCTCCTATTCCTCTACTTCTGAATCCTCCTCTGTTTCCCTATGGATCCATTTTATGTTGATGATATTGTGGTCCCTGATTATACTGCGAGGGTTGTTGAAACTATGGAACTACTTGAAATTGTTGCGCATTTCCAAACTGTGGCATTGTTTGTCCTGTCATCAACTCATCCTGCATCCTACATGCATCTAAGGTTCTTTCCTTCAATAAATCCAGAGTTCTACAATTTTTGTCTTCATGTCCTACTGACTTACAAAAGTTACAGAAAGTACTCTTATTTTTTGTCTTATACTTATGCATCATAGGGCAGTGATAAGGATCATGCCCATGTGTCTTGCATATTTGACACCAAGGCCCTCCTATAGGCAATGGATTTGGAAACCATACTCCCAGGTACTTCACAAATGTCAGACACTCATTCTTGTGATGTCCCTCTGATCTGCACAAGGTACACCACACTGCTTCTCTTTTTCCCTACTTTTTTTCTAGTTTAATTGCATTATCAGGTTCTTCAAGTCTTCCTTCATCTCCTCTATAAATGGATATGTTTGCTTATATTGATTCTCCTCTAAATCCATCGCTTCTTGTAGTGCCTTTTCTGCGTTTAAAATTTATGTTGTCTCAATGGATATTTAAAGTGTGGTAACAGAGAGTTTATAAACAACTTTTTGTGCTGCATGTCAGAAATGGGATACTTCAGTTTACCTTTCAATGTCTTGAACTTCTTATCGATGTCCCATACTGACTCTCCTGGTTTCTGTCTAATATCAATCTTTTCATTCATAAACCGATCCTCTGATTTCGGCCTCTGAAACTCAGTGATCAATGCCTTCTTGATCTCTGCTACTATTCCTGATGTACCTTGTGGATTGTTTACTCCTAGACTCATATACCAATCCAACGCGCAATTTCTGAATGTTATTTCTAGCTGGGCTACTTTTTCTTCCTCATCAGTGACTCTTTTCGCTTCCCATATTCACTCACACATGAATAGGTGCTTCTATGGGTCTTTTGATCCATCCCCATGAAACTTTGGTAATATTATCGTTGGATCTACTCCTTCAATTCTAGAATGTGTTGTACTTACTCTATGCGATACTACTATATGTGTATTGTTGTTCAGACTTGAAATCCCACTGGTGTTGCTACTAGTACTTCCACTTGTACCACTACCTGCATTGTTTCTAGTACTTCCACTTGTGCCCTCACTTCTATTCTGATCTCCTAGATTCCTTTCCCTGTCAGTCACTTGTTCTCTAAACAACTCTTTCTTTGTTGATGTGTTAATCATACATGGGGTTGTAGGCTCTACACTGATTCAGATCTGGATAGGGGTACCTACTTCCTCATTAGATTTCGCTCCTCTAGTATTTCTTTCATATGTGGTATTTCTTCAATGTGCTCCACAACATGAAGATCCTCTACCTCTTCCTCATCACTCTCCATGCCTTCCCTCTTGGCTACTGCTCTTTTCTTCCTATTGAGCTTATACTGGTAGCATATTCCACAATGCATCGTTCCTTTCTTCTGCATAATTTCCTGGATCTCCTCTTGATCCATCATAATGGGATATTTCTCTTTAATTCACTCTCCTCAATTCATTTCCCCCTCCATCTCAGACCTTCCTCATTGTTTCCCCTAACTCCTCCATGCACGCAAGGTAGTTTAGCTATCTGATTCCATAGTTAATACCTCTTTATGATGCAATAATCTCTTGATCAAAGTGTACAATGACCTGTTGTACATTCCCCTTGGACCCTTAAAAAACTCCTTATTTGTTACACTGTAATACTTCGATGTATCTACTGCAAACTTAGTGATATACCCCACTACAATGATGTCTAGCCAGAAATCTATTTCGTGTGTGAATTTGTTATTCACCCTCTTCAACCACAAGATATTCTCTTATGTCCACTCCAATGATATAAATCTATTTGTCAGATGGGAATATTTCAACCATGTTATCCACTCTTGCAATGGTGTGGGAAAATCACTAAAGAAACTCTCGTGTATTTCGTTGAATACATATCTCTCCAAGTATTTTCTTGGATTAAACCCAGGGCTTATATTATCTTTATGGGAAAACTCTAGTTCCTGAATTGTCAACCATCTTTCAATCTCTTATTTTGTGGGGTTCCAACCTAAAAACATCCCCTTTCTTAAGCCCTCACACTATACAATGTGATACATCCCTCCCGATCTATTCTTCTAAGTTCCAACATGAAACATAACCATTGTTGGTTTACTTATGGGCTGACCCAAGTTCTAACAACAAGATTACCAACTTCCCTTCTTCCATCATCCCTTTTGGATACTAGAAGGCAAAAAATCACACAAAGTGCAATGCGCAGTATCACCCGAGATGGCTTCAATGGGTGGCCGTAGGACTCAAATGTCTGCAACCCTGGGATGGTATGTGTTTCTCTCTTAGAGGCATTGGATCTACTCAACCCTCAATCCCTCATTAGATCTTAGTTTAGACCAATAACACTAATATTCCAATAATACTTCATTCACCGTTATAGCAACATGTATTCAATGATAGGTATTCATCTACTGTAAGATAAGGTTCAGTTCTAAACACTACCTATGACATTCAACTACTTAGTGTTGTTCTACAGTTCTTTCCTTAGTGCGCAATATTATTTCCTTTATCATTTAACATGTTCATCATAAATTCATTTAAGAAAATGTAACCAAAAATACTGCGAATATTCACACATAACACAGATATACCGTGGTTCACCCCCCTCCTGGGGCTACATCCACAAATATTTGTCGCTTCAACTCTTTATTATTATTCATGAAAAATCTAGTGTTGCACACTATACATCTCTCCCTCCATTACAAACGATCTCCAAAGATCACAACGGTCCTCACAAAACTGATAACTACTCACCAATCCACTATCAGACTATCTAAAATGACTAACTCACTAACCCGCCAACAACAACCTTTATAGTCCTAATACATTCTACCTATACAAAAATTGGGACAAATCCCTTACAAAAACCCTAACCCTAAGTGGATTAGGTTTGTCCACTTTTCAATTGCTCAATCTTGGCTGGTCCTCAATCCAACCATTCTGCAAGTCGACGCTTGTCCACTTTGTAACTTCTTTTCTCGGTGTTGGTTTTCCTTTAATTTTGATGCGCTACTCATTTTTCGACGCTCTCCCCATTTTCCGACGCTTCCATGATTCTTTTCCAAAATTTGCCCACGCCAACAAGACCCACTTGGAATCCCCCTCCTTTGTCTAAATCCAACCCACCTCCTCTACAAGACTCTTCTACTACTTTATATTTAGAGAGAAAAAGATAATCAAATTTGATAGACGATCTAGATGACATTGAGAAAGTGGAATTCTTTGATGTAAAATTTGACCCAACAATCGGGGAAAGGGGAGAGGACCCACGAGTTGAAAGATGTATTGACCTTGAGTTTGTATTATTAGGATTAAAATTTAAATTTGATCGATATTATTTTGCGCCAATCGAGCTCTGGAAGGAAGGGGGGGAAGAAAGAAACTTGGGAGAAGAGGGTAAAACCAAAGAGACCTTTTTCATGCATCCACGAGACCACTGAGCAAAGACATAAATAGCCAAGGATGAAGACTTACTAGGAGAAGGGCTCAACCGAGGCTTCTTTGTAGAGGTAGTAGGAGATTCACTACCTAATATATTTTCTTGCATAA
>ML828961.1:20979-58754 GCA_009831015.1 Picea engelmannii
TGTAACCCCAACTTACAAACAATAAGCATTTTAATTAACCCAAAATGAAATAGACTGTTATCGGCCTGGTTCCGTTTGTACCTTTTAGACATTTTAAACAGACTCCTATGCAAGTAGTAAGGCATATTAAGCTCATAGCCCATGAAAACCATCAGTAGCCGAAGGTGATACAAGAACACGAAACCATACCTGCCCTCGTAGGTGACGAACTGCTTAGTTACCATGAGCAAGTCGTTCCAACGTTGCTTAAGCATATTTGCGGGCAAACCCTTGTCACAAGAACTCACCCTTCATGATTGGAAGAGTAATGTCCATGGGACATCTTCCACTTTGCAATTTTTTGACCATCTCTGTCCGACAGTAGGCAGACCGGTAGCTAAACTGAGAAATTGCTCATCAATTTCTAACTGCACATCTCCAACCTTGGCTCGACATCCATCAAAGGTTAATGCAAATTGTCGATCCACGCTAGGGTTATAGCCATCAAACTTTCATATGAATGGGAGTCATCCGAACTCCTCCAAGTCGCTGTAAGCACCATCGAGCATCAACAATGCCTGGCTACCATTGGGTTCAACCCTTACAACCGGAGCCATGGTGCGGGTGCATGGTAGGGTTTGGATTGAACACAACAATACACAGGGGCAAAAATCGTTATGGCTAACAACTGCAAGCGTTCAAAGGGGAATGAATTAATGTATGTGTGCGAAGGTGGTGGTATTATCACTGCCATACAGCATATTAATGGCACAATACAATGTTGTTCAATCACTTCATCATATCGTTTAAACCATACTAATCGGCCAACCTGAATTTCAAGCGGTGGATAATCATATCAACGTGCCATGTGTGTAATCAAACATTGCCATTCAATATGAAATCAAACTCATATGTGACCCATGCGCTTTTAGCATAATCAAAGTTTATAAACATTGCAACAAGAGATTTCATAAAATCGATAAGTCAAGAGCTTATAGTAATAAGGATCATACCATATAAAAAACCTTTAATTCACCATGACCCCTATATAATTGAGTATAATTCATCAATCAACATGCTCAATGCCTTATCAATAAAATGAAAATCAAGTTGCGCAAGCAGAGTGATAACAGGCAAATGGACATAATTCGAAAAATAAAACAAAGGTAAGTACCAATCAGAATATCAATGAGCAGATCATGACAGTCCAAATAACGATGGGGGAGTTTTCACGCTTTCAGTCGTGAAAAAAATAAATTGAAACCAATTGCAAATGTCGCATGAAATAAAAATGTCTTCTGTTTGCAAAATGCGACAGAAATTTGAAGTTCAAGAGACATAGGTGTAGGCAGCTTTGAGGGCAATTGAAAAAATTGAATTGGATGCCAACACACAGGCAGTACAATCTGCGTAGTAAAAAGACAGATGAAAATTCCCCAAAAAAGATAACCGAAACGAAGAAAACAATCAACACCAAGAAAGTTCGCAAGCCTTCTACCAAGAAGATCCCCGAGAAAGGTAATGCTGAAGCTCCAACAAAAATAAACCCTACCATTTTACAAAGATCAACGGAGACTGAGGTTTCATCAACCAATCGACCAAGTACGTCTTCTCAGAAAACTATGGTGGATAGATCAGAATGGCTGAGACAAAGTAGACCATCTAATCCTTTCATCCTCGAAGGGGAATTAGCCAAAGTGAAAATTCTTGTTCCCCTCTCCGAGTTGATGAGTAAGGATGCTTACTGATCGCAGGTGATCAAAGCACTGAGCATTGAGCTTGATATAGGCATGAAGGCCTTAATCGTTGGATTGACGAATCACTCGGACACAGTAAATATTACCGATGATCAACCTGAACTTCTGTTTGGCCCTGAAGTTGATGGTCAGACTGACACTGGTGCTGTCACTCCTTTTTACATCAGCCTTAATATACACGACCTATTTTTTCACAATGCTATGTTAGATTCAGGTGCTTCCCATAACCTGATGCCTAAAGCAGTGATGGAAAAACTTGGACTCGAGGTCCCCAAAACTTACAACGATTTACACTCTTTTGACTCCAGCAAAGTCAGATGTATCGGGTTGATAAAGGACTTGTGTATCACCCTATTCAGATTCTAGCAAAAGGCATGGTTATGGATGTGGTATTCATGGACATTCCCGAAATATGGTATGTTGTCTTCTAAGTCTTGGGGGGGCAAGTTGAAAGGCACTTTGCAGTTGGATATGTCATATGCCACCATCCCAGTATTCAAACAATAGAGAAGATTGTACAAAGAGACGCTGATGAAATATATGGTCAACAACCAAGAAAAATCACATAACTATACTCTGTACTCTACTCACTCTGATCTAGATTCCTTCATCCTGTATAACGACGACGATATGGGAGAACAAATCACTCAGCTGGAAGAAGATACATTTGACCCGAACAAAGACCAAGAAATCACGGAAGCAAAAGGAAAGAAACTCGTAATAAGTGAAGAATTGTCAGTAGATTTCTGGAGCATGGACTTCGATGGAGCTGTAAGCAAAGAAGGAGCTGGAGCAGGAGTTTGGTTGCACAATCACAAATCTAGATATTCAGAAAACCATTCTTAAAAACTGAATTTTCAATGCACCAACAACATAGCAGAGTACGAAGCTTTGATCCTCACTCTGAAGCTACTAAATAAGGTTGGTGCCAAACAAATCATGGTAAGAGGTGATTCTGAATTAGATATAAAAAAAATTAAAGGTGAGTATGCAACAAAACATCCCAGGCTTAGAGCTTATAGAAATGTTGTTTTGGATGCCCTTAAATGTTTCACTGAAGTTGATTTGCAGGTGATGCCTAGGGGACAAAATATTTTAGAAGATGGGTTAGCTATGTCAGTAGTTACATGTAAGATAATTTTTCATTCCACTCTCCCATACATGGTGGAGGTGAAGTGCAGACCTACTTTCCTGGACAACATCAGATACTGGCAGGTATTTGGGAACGATGATCAAATTGAATATTTTCTACAATGTAAAAATGATTTCGAGTGTACAAACATAGACTTAGAAAATGATGATGAAAGTATAAATAAATCTGTTTTTGAAAATAGTAGTGTAATTAAAATAGATTTAGAGGAAATAGGCGAAGATGAGATAGATTCTAACGTTTTGCATTTAAAGAGTAATGTTTTACCTAGGGGTTTAGTTACATTAGAAGACTTGTTTGATTTTAATGATGTAGCTAAAAAACCTAAAATTGAAGCCAGTGGAAAAGAGTTTGAAGACGTTAACATAGGGACAAAAGAGAAACCCAGGATAGTAAAACTTTAAAAATCCTTACCTCTTGAGAAGAAACTCAAATACATTTAACTTTTCAAGGAATATGTGGACGTGTTTTCTTGGGGATATGAAGATTTAAAATCTTATGACATGAGTATCATACAACATAGGATCCCATTAAAAGAAGATCAAAAACCTTTTAGACATAAATTTAGGAGAATCAATCCCAAGTTACTCCCCCTGATAGAAAAAGAAATTAAAAATATGTATGATGCTAAAATCATAGTCCCCTTACGATTTTCCAAATTGGTTTCAAATCTGGTCCCAACCCGAAAGAAAACTAGAGAAATCAGGCTTTGCATTGATTTCCGAAACCTGAACAAGGTTTCCCTAAAAGACAACTACCCATTGCCAAAAATGGACCAAATATTACAAAAGGTAGTTGGATCCAGCCGAATCTCCTTACTGGATGTTTTCTCAGGCTATAACCAGGTCCTCGTTCACCCAGATGACCAAGAGAAAACAACTTTCACAACACCTTGGGGCACCTTCATGTACGTGAAAATGCCTTTCGGATTGATGAACACCGGGGCCAATTTCCAAAGAGCTATGGAGATCGCTTTTGTGGAAGAACTTGGAAGATTTATTGTCATTTATTTGGATGACGTAACTATTTATTCCCAATCCGATGATGAGCACTTACGACATCTCAGACGCGTGTTTGAGAAATGCAGGAAATTTGTGATTTCTATGAACCTTAAGAAAAGCCTTTTTGGATTAGAGGAAGGTAAACTGTTGGGGCACATAATCTCTAAGGACAGAATTAAGATAGACCCTAGCAGAATAGAAGCCATTCAGAAACTGGAACACCCAAGGAATATCAAAGAATTACAATCTTTCATTGTAAAAATAAACTTTCTGAGAAGATTCATAACTAACCTGGCTGAGTTTCTCAGGAACACCACCATCATGTTAAAAAAGGACACAAAAATAAAATGGGATTCTGAATCCAAGCAGTCTTTTGAAAAAGTTAAACATGCACTCACACAGGCTCCAGTCTTGATCATTCCTAACTTCACCAAGGATTTTTACCTTTTTTCTTTCGCTTCTGAACATACCATTGCAGTAGTATTAGTATAGAAAAACAATGAAGGGTATGAACAACCCATAGCCTTTTTCAGTAAATCTTTAAGAGATGCTGCTTTGAATTATAAAATAATGGAGAAACAAGCTTTTCCCTGGTAAAAGCCATAAATGATTTTAGAGTATATATTCTCCATTCCCACACCATCACATATGTTCCGAACACAGTAGTAAAGGACATTTTAACCCAGGACAATCCAGATGGCAGAAGAGAAAAATGGATTTCTATCATTCTGGAGTATGACATAGATATTAAGCCTACTAAACTAATTAAAGGTCAAGTTCTATCAAAGTTAATGGTCGAATCAATTTTCCATGCTCTTGATATTAATTTCTTAGCTTCAGTAGAAGAACAGGGAGAGCAGGCGACTCCAAGCATGAAATAGGTATTTCTGAACTCTCCATGGTACGCAGACCTGATATTTGTTTTGCATAACTTACAAGAACCCCCTGGTTTGACCAAAACTAAAGCTAGGTTTTTGAAATTGAAAGCATTAAAATTTTTCATTCTAGAAGACAATCTATATTGGAAGGATCCTGGAGGTATTTTGTTAAATTATCTATTAAAGGATGAAGCTGACAAAGTATTGCAGGATTTTCATGCAGGAGACTGTGGCGGCCATCTGAGCTGGAAGAGCATAGCTAATAAAATTCTCAGAGCTGGGTTCTATTGGCCTAGACTATTTTCTGATGCGCATCAGAAGGTAACTTTTTGTCATAAATGTCAGATGTTCGAGGGAAAAAGGAAACTCGTCCATTTTCCCCTGAAACCAATCTCTGTTGAAGCTCCTTTCCAGCAATGGGGATTAGACTTTATCATAGAAATACATCCTCCCTCTTCGAGCCAACATAGGTGGATTCTTACTGCTACGAACTACTTCACAAAATGGGTCGAAGCTGTACCAAGCAAGCAAGCTATTGATTCTGTCATTGTTAAATTTCTAGAAAATAATATCTTGTCTCATTTTGGTTGTCCTAGAAAGATTATAACGGACAACGTAGCTTCTTTTCGATCTAAGAAGCTCATATATTTTTGCAACTAGTACCATATTGGTTTGGGACATTCCACAACTTATTACCCTCAGGGAAACGGGTTGGCGGAGTCATCCAATAAAACCCTGGTGAACATTATTAAGAAGACATTGCAAGAAAACAAAAAGGCATGGCATAAGAAGCTAGTTTTTGCAATGTGGGCCAATAGACTGACCAACAAGAGGTCAATTGGTATGTCCCCATATCAGTTGGTCTATGGAACTGAAGTGGTTTTTCCTACCTCCTTAGGGGTTCCTATCATGAAACTGTTGCAAGAGATGCAAGACGAGCCGAATGAATCCCAAAGAAGGATAAACTAGATGATCCACTTGCAGCAGTCCAGAGAAGAAGTATACAACAAAACTTAGGTTTTCCAGGAAAGCATAAAAAAGATCTTTGATAAAACAACTAAAGAAGATGACTTTGAGCTTGGTGACCTGGTTCTGAGATGGGATGCCCGAAATGAAGATAAGGGGAAGCATGGAAAATTCGACAGTTTATGGAAGGGACCTTACATAATTCACGCATTTAAGTGGAATAATTCCTTCATGCTCAACAACAACGATGGGACAAATCTTCCAGGAGGACCTGTGAATGGCAGAATGCTGAAGCACTATTCATCTCGTTAGTAGGGACCTTCAGTCACACCTTTCCATTGTACAAATCATTTCATTTTTCTTACAAGTTTTGAGTGAATAATTTTGATTAGATGGTTGAAGCCCGTAGAGAAGGCCCTAAGCCACTANAAAAAAAAAAACAAATCATACAATAAAGGCAACTGTGGAGAAAGTTTTTTAGAACATCAGAAGACAGTATTCTTGGCACTTCACAAGGAGAGTACCATCCCCAAATGGAGTCGTTGTTATAACCCTATAATTTATAGGATCAACTAGTGACTTAAATTTTTATCCTTCTATTGTTTTGGTTGTCAAATGATTTTTCATTCTGCAAATAATTTGAGAAAAAGAAAAGAAAAGAAAGAAAAAGAAAAAGAAAAGGAAAAAGAAAAAGAAAAAGAAAAGAAAGAAAAATAATAAAAGAGGGCATAAAAGAAATTGGATAGAGCTCCATGCAATAACAATGACTTGGTTCGTATAGTTTAAACATGGACAAGTCCTTTTAAATTGATGTTGATAGATGTAGTGAATAAGCTTGGCTAAACTGTTTAATCTTAGCCAAGCGAATTAGGTTAGTTAGTGAATAATTTTGACCAAACTGCCTAATCTTGGTCAAATAACCCTAGGATAGAGTAATTTCTTAGTCCAACAGTTTAATCTGGGCTAAATGTCATAGGCAATTAGGTTAGAGCATAGGGTATTTTGCTTTATTTCAATTAAACAGGCATGATGATCGATATTGAACCATAACTTTGATGTTTTAAAGGTTTGATGTCTAACCCCCATGGTGATAAAAATAGAGAAAGCTTAGGCGAATCCACATAATGCACTTATCCTAAGTTTTGGATAAAATATGACTTTGCGCTCATAGAGTAAAAACAACGCATAGATGAACGACTGAGATATTGGCACCGAGATCTATGGTTGAAAAGGTTTTTAGGACCCCCTCGACCGTTCTGCCTTTACCGGTAGGGGGGGGTTCCTGAATCATGTATAAATAAGGCACACATCTGAATGGCTGAGGTGTCGACGCCTAGATCCATGGTTGAGATTCAATTCTGGACCCCCCGACCATTCTACTTTTAATGGTGGGGGGGGGGGTCTGGAATTTTGGGTAAACGTCGAGATCAAATCTACGATCCAGTGGCAGGCACACCGATGGATGGCTGATTGTGTTTTTCAGACCCCCCCAATCGATCTTCTTTTAATGATTGGGGGGGCGGTCCGGAATGGAATGATTTTCTGGTGGGCCCCCTTCTCCATGTGGCGGGAATCCATTGGTCCAGACTCCCACCGCTTACCATTTTCTGACATACCCCCGTCACCCCATGGAATCATTTTCCACCTTTCCCCCAAGGGTCACGTCTCATAACTCTGTTAGTCCATTCCCCCTATTCAAGAGTTACAGGTCCCTTCACCATGGTTACCTCCCAATCAACACCCACCATGTCACCCAGTCGTATTCGTCATTCATTGTTACCTGTCATCTCACGCTCCAAAGGACCCATTGGCAATTTATTATTGTCTAACATATCTGTTATCCTACTGACCTATCTCCCGCATCCAACGGGTATCCGTTTGGTCAAAACTACCTTTTCCCTTCATTCTCTCATTTCTTACTTCATCGTCTCACCAGAGAATATTTTTCCCGTCGCACCAGAGCATATTTTTCCCCGTTTTCTCTCTGTTTCAGTCAACTGTCCAAAACCACAGCCATCCCCGCTAACGTTTGTTTGACTTGCAGGTATTTTCAAAGTGATGGCGCCAAAATCAAAGAAAATAGAAGTTGAGGAAAATCCTTTCCTCCCACCTCCTGTCAACCTAGACATGATCCATTTGGCCGACAAAGATCATTTAATTGCAGAGACCAGGTGCGAATTCGACTTCATGGATTTGTAGTCATGGCTCAAAGAGGTTTTCTTAGATCAGAGTGATGAAATTGGGCTCTGGGAGTCCAACCTTCCTCTGTATCATTTCCCCCAGGTCCACCATTTCCCTGAGTTCTCCCTCAAGTGCCAGGCTCATTACCTCCCTGACCAGAGAGCCATAGTATCTTCATCAGGAGAAACCATGTTCTTCATCACGCCAGAGGCCATTGATCATATGATGCAAATACCAATAACATAATCCATCTCCCTTTTCAATCTCAAAGTCATCATGAAGCTATAGAAAAAACTATCATTCCCTCAGAGAGCCCATATTTTCGAGCTTTTCCTCCCTCAGGTTGCTCAGTTCCCCAAGACAAATCCCTTGTACCCTTCCTCCCTGTTCTCAGTAAATGGAAACCAAGTCATCTCATCGCTCTATTCTCTACTTTTGTATTTTTCCGACCAATGGGTGGACAAACCCATATTGGGTTTCTTGTCAATTTTCTCCATGGAAGAAAGACCTACCACTCAGTTCGATTATAGCACTTTCCTGGACAACAATATTCATGAACAGTTTTCAAATTTCACCACAAAGGGCATGTTCTGGTATTCCTCAATACTGGCCTACATGTTCACTTTCTTTCAGGCAGACAAATTCTCCTTTTCAATGCAGAAGATGGACAAGGACGAGAGGCCGCAAGTGGTAATAGCTTGGACCTCGCTGCTCAGACAAAATACTACAAGATTCAGCTTCAAACAGTTTATCGAGCAGTTCTACCATCTAGTGGTGAGCATGATCAATGGAAGACCTGAACCGATGATAAATGAGGAGATTCAGAGTATCTTACACCTCTTAGACCTGGAAAAAACTGGATATTGGTATCTTTACCAAAATCGCACTGATATCAGAGTATATGGATGTGAGTTGGATCCATACAAATTTTCCAAGTATCTACCTGTGAGGATATTTTCCCTGGAATATATAAGGCAAATGATTAACTCAGATGACATACATTTTGTGTCTCTGAAAAAGAAACAACATCTCATAATTAAAGGGAAAATAGGGTCTTTCATCTGCAATAGCCGAGGGAGGAAGCAGATAGACTATTGAAAGAAATGAAGTTTTTTGTTAGTTTCATTTGGCACTATGATCTATGTGGGATAATTTCTGAGATGAGGATTAAAAACAAAAATGTCCCATATGTTCATACCCCCAAGCTTGAGATAGAAAAATTCATGAATCAAACAGAATGGGAGATGAACACTCTGGTTGAGATAGAAGAGCATGACCCTTCAGTCATCATCTCACAGATGACTACACCACAGGTCCCAAAGAGAAAAGATCAAGGAAGGATACTTCACCTTCCATCACAGAAGACTCAGCTGAAGATTTCCAATTACACACCAAAAGGCCAAAAGCCAGCCACACACCTGACAGGGCTGGTGAAAAGGGAATCCAATCCACTAAATCCATGAAAGATGATCAGCCACTTCTTAGCACAAGAAGAAAGCAAATCATGTCTACATTTTTTCCTAAGAATCCCACAAGTACTCCACTGTTCGACCAACCGAGTAAAGTAGGACGAAAATTGAGTATTTTTGAGAAGTATGACCTGATAAAAAAGAAAAATCAGACGCTGACCAACAACACATATGCTCAATTTTGGAAACAGACTTCAACGACACAACACAGATTGTTGTCTGCATTTGATACAGAGAAGGGTAGAATGCACATGGAATTTCTGGAAGCACATGTGCCAGATCTGAAAGAAATCACTGATTACAAAAGTGCAACATTCGAGTTTCATACTAGGGATGTGCATCCTGCTGATCAAATGGATCTGCACAGGAAAACTGGGGAAATCATTTTCTCCATGTTGGAAAACGCTTCTACTGCAATCACTAAATTACAGGTATCTCTGAGCAACATCCAGACACAACTGGAATTAGAAAAGATGTCATCCTTTGCAAAGGATGACATAATTAAGACGTTGGAAGAATTGGTCCTCAAGATCGGGTATGACCCCTCAAATGTGAAAGTAGTTGACGAGATTCTTAAAAATAAAAATTCAGATATAGCCTCTGTGAGGAAACAGTTGAAGCTTCCACCAACAGAAGATGCATAGGCAAATGACATAGCTGAGATAGAAGGGGAAAAGGATGAGATGATCAAGTTGATCATGGAGCTAAATGCATAGTTGAAAGATATGGAAGCGGAACTGGAAAGGCTATTAAAGGAGAAGGAATAGTCAAAGCCTATGGAGGTCATTCCATTGAGTGCAGTTCCACTCACAGGAGTAAGCACAACATTTGCAGCAGAAATCCCCTCAGCAACTCCACTGACAGTTTTGGAGAAGACAGTAGAACTGGAAAAATCCATGGAAGAGATGAATTTGCAAGAGACATAGATTAGCCTACTTAAAAAGGAGGTTGATAACCTTCAGGAACTCAAGTCTTCTTACCAAGCCAGCTACTCCAAGGAAAAACAAACATCAGACAATCTCAAACAGGAATTGCAACAACTTCAAAAGAAAACAGTGGCAGGTAAAACACTTGTTGAGGTCAAGGAAAATGTCTGGATGGATATCACCAAATCAATAAATGAAATATGGCCTATGGTGCAAATCATGTTCAAGAAGAACAAACTAGTGCAAATAAGCAAGCAGGCGATTGAAAAGATAAGAGGAGAATAGGGAGAAATGCACACAGAAGCCATTGAGATCATTAAATTCCTAAGTTCAAAAACCAAAGAAAAGTTAGAGGAGTTGAAAATTGAAGATAGAACAGAAACCATCCTCGCGGTCAAGAGGGTCCTGACCAAGAGAGGATTGGTGATACAACTAGAGGAAAAGGTCTAGGCTATGGACATAGGAGTGCAAAGATTTTTCAGCAAAATTGAAGCTCTGCAGAAGAAAGGCCTCCCTGGCTTAAGGGTCATAAATGACAAGTTAATGACACTATCTGATTATAAAAAGAAACTAGCCACTGTGGCTAAAGATAGTTTGAAATTCTCTGGAATACAGGGCAGTATCACAGGCAAGGCATTCTTAGAAGCTTTACAGTTAGACATCAACATATAGCATGAGATCCAATACATTTTCATCATCAAGCCAACTTTTTCCAAGTATACGGAGATGGATGAACTATACCAGAGATTGCTCAAAGTCAGCGTTCCTAGTAACCTTCGATGGGAAGAGTTATGCAATCTGATCGCGTAAGAGATGAGGTGTCCAAGCCTAGTCAGCTATCCTATCAGATGAGGTCATGCAGAGGACTCACCAACGGTTTACCCCAGAAATCAGCATGAAGTTTCAACACATCATCAAAGAGTTCCTGAATTTTTGTATCTTGTTGAATTAGTTAGCTAAATTTAGAACTGCCACGTCCTGATATTTAATGACAGGATCGTATGTAATTTTTTATTATAAATACTTCAAACTTTGAAGTATTGAGGGTTGATCTTTACGCCCTGTAAGCTAGAAATACTGTAATTTTTGTCAAGAGATCTTCCAGTAATACAAAGGGACGTTTCACAGGATTATTGCGTGTTGTTCATTGGTGATGTTATTCTTTCTATGTTAAATGTTTTCGTCTCTCAGTTGTCATAGTGTTTTCTAATCTAATCTTTTAAAGTAGCGCATGTTGCATGATTTATCTTTGTATACCCTATTTTCGACTTTGAAAGATCTTAATGTTTATCTTTCTCATATTACAGTGAAGAAATTCTTAAATGCTTCTTTACTTTAATTGATAATCTCATCTATTCTTCTTTTCATCACTTTATTGCTAAAGAATCCAATGAATGCATTATCTTTCCCTGTGAAAGAATCATTTAGTTTCTGTTTAGATCTCTATCTTTATAATATAGACCCCATAGCCTAATGGAAGTGTAAACTCTTTTTAGCCAACTTAACAAAAACAACAACAAACCTTTTCAATCTTATTTTATTTAACTAGACTAATATCTTAAAGTTAAAACATAGCTAAATCATACAGAGATATCCCTCTCTGAAGATGGTAGGGATAGATTCCAGTTTCGAAGTGGTTGGATAAAGTTACTGCTTGTGAATTTCTTCTACTTTGACAACCTCTGGGAATTTACAGAGCGTTAACATAGTGGCGACCATACTGGTGAATGAACATTCATTCAACCCCACATTTTCTTTTTCCCTAGAAGAAAATTTTATTTCTGAAAAATTATAAATATGAGAAAGAAATAATGTTCAGAGGTTGTTAAATGCCTGTACATAGTAATTTCAGATTCATAAAAATATAAAAATATATAAAAATTAAAAAATCTGGCTCCTAAAAGAGCTTACACTCAATCCCACCCAAACATGGAAGCTACGATAGCAACTGATAATCCATAACAGTTACTCAGAAATAAAACCTTTGCAGAAGGTTCATGGAGTCATAGTCCCCTTCACAAGTCCCCTTCTCTTCTAGAGGAACTTGTTGCCCTTCAAGATCTCGACTTTCAGACCATCTTTGTACAAATCCTGTTTCGAATGAAATCTGATAGCTTTGTGATTGAAACCATTTTATATCCAGTCGTCCTACAACCCCAAACCCCTGAAATACTATCTCCCAATGCAAAACCTCAAACCGCTCACTCTGTGCCAGCTAGTCCCTCATCCTCCTCTTTTCCTGCCACCGCCCCACATATCATTCAGGTTGTTGTCCCACCCCCTCCACCTACCATGGTGGTCATATAGTCTCCCTTGGTGTTGGTTTCACCTTTACATTACATGCCCCAGGACTATCAAACGAGACTCCTAGATTTTGATGGTACAGGGCCCTTGAACGCACAACAACACGTTGATAAAATGAAGGACTATTTTGACTTACAAGAGGTGGATGAAGAAGAGGTTCAAATGAGACTTTTTGCACAGATTCTAACTGGGGACGTTAAGAAATGGTACAAATGATTACATGTTACTTCAGTGGTTGACCTTAGTTGCATTTCAAAGAAGTTTTCTGGACTGATGGGAGGTAAAGAAAAATCCTCTCTAGATCTTGTCAGAATACGAAAACATCAGAAGGAATCAAGGAGTGACAGTACAAGACTACTACACCCACTTCAACAATCTGTACAATGCGATTCCAGCTGATATTAAACCCCCACAAGGTTTGTCACTGATAAAATTCCCTGATGGTTTCGACGCTGATATGTCATATCAATTAAGGGAAAGAAACTCTTCCACCCTAGAGGACATGCAGAAAAGCGCAATAACTGTAGAGGCTAACCTACTGGATAAAAGGGCACGATAGAGGATGGAAAGAAGAATCACGATTAAAGAGGAACCTTCCACATCTTCTTCTGATTCCAAACTAGATTCCTTAGCTAGAGAAGTGGAGAGGATGATGGAGAGAGTTACTGTAACCGAAAGAAATCCTCCTAGAGAAAACCAAGCTTCTCCACAAATTCAGAATCCTAACATCAGAATAAATCCTCCTCAAATCACGCAGAGAGATCCTAGGGATCAAAGAGAACAAAGGGGTCCTAATCAATAGATCATACCACCCCTACAAGAAATTTATGTCGACGAGGGTGAGGAGGTGATTGAAGAATTAGAAGACACACACATAAACCTCATGGGCATTCACGATAACAAAGCCATTTTCCTTACTCAGGAAGAGCAAGAACTTTTCCTTCTTTCTCAAACAGAGGTGAGTGAGGAAGTCGAAGAGACCAAACATCAGGCATTTGAAAATTCCATTATTGAGGTACACAGGCAGTACAATCTGCGCAGTAAAAAGACAGATGAAAAAACCTCAAAAAAGATAATTGAAACGAAGAAAACAATCAACACCAAGAAAGTTCTTAAGCCTTCTACCAAGAAGATCCTCGAGAAAGGTAACGTTGAAGCTCCAATAAAAGGAAACCATACCATTTGACAAAGATCAACGCAGACTGAAGTTTCATCAACCAATCAACCAAGTACGTCTGCTCAAAAAACTATGGTGGACAGATCAGAATGGATGAGCCAAAGTAGAGCACCTACTCCTTTCAGCCTCGAAGGGGAATTAGCCAAAGGGAAAATTCTCATTCCCCTCTCCGAGTTGATGAGTAAGGATTCTTACTGATCGTAGGTGATCAAAGCACTGAGCATTGCGATTGATATAGGCACGAAGTCCTTAACCGTTGGATCGACGAATCATTCGGAAACGGTAAATCTTATCGATGATCAACCTGAACTCTTGTTTGGCCCTGAAGTTGATGGTTAGACTGATACTGGGGCTTTCGCTCCTTTTTACATCAAACTTAATATACACGACCTAATTCTGCACAATGCTATGTTAGATTCGGGTGCTTCCCATAACCTGATGCCTAAAGCAGTGATGGAAAAAATGGGACTCGAGGTCACCAGAACTTACAAGGATTTACACTTTTTTGACTCCAGCAAAGTCAAATGTATCGGGTTGATAAAGGACTTGTGTATCACCCTAGTTCAGATTCCAGCAAAAAGCATGGTTATGGATGTGGTAGTCGCAGACATTCCCTCAAAATATGGTATGTTGTTGTCCAGGTCTTGGGGGGCAAAGTTGAAAGGCACTTTGCAGTTGGATATGTCATATGCCACCATCCCAGTATTCAGACAACAGAGAAGACTGTACAGAGAGACACTGATGAAATATATGGTCAACAACCAAGAAAAGCCACATAATTATCCTCTGTACTCTGCTCACTCTGATCTAGATTCCTTCATCCTGTATAACGACGATGATATGGGAGAACAAATCACTCAAATGGAAGAAGATACATTCGACCCGAACGAAGACCAAGAAATCAATGAAGCAAAAGGAAAGAAGCTCGTAATAAGTGAAGAATTGCCAGCAGATTTTTGGAGCATGGACTTCGATGGAGCTGTAAGAAAAGAAGGAGATGGAGCAGGAGTTTGGTTGCACAATCACAAATCCATATATTCGGAAAACCATTCTTACAAACTGAATTTTCAATGCACCAACAACATAGCAGAGTACGAAGCTTTGATGCTTGGTCTGAAACTACTAAAGAAGGTTGGTGCCAAACAAATCATGGTAAGAGGCGATTCTGAATTAATTATCAAGCAATTTTAAGGTGAGTATGCAGCAAAACATCCCACTCTTAGAGCTTATAGAAATGTTATTTTCGATGCCCTTAAATGTTTCACTGAAGTTGATTTGCAGGTGATGCCCAGGGGACAAAATATTTTAGCAGATGGGTTAGCTACATCAACAGCTACATGTAAGATACATTTTCTTTCCACTCACCCATACACGGTGGAGGTGAAGTGCAGACCTACTATCCCGAACGACATCAGATAATGGCAGGTATTTGGGAACGATGATCCAATTGAAGATTTTCTACAATGTAAAAATGATTTCGAGTGTACAAACATAGACTTAGAAAATGATGATGAAAGTGTAAATAAATCTATTTTTGAAAATAGTAGTGTAAATAAAATAGATTCAGAGGAATTAGGCGAAGATGAGATAGATTCTGACGTTTTGCATTTAAAGAGTAATGTTTTACCTAGGGGTTTAGTTCCACTAGAAGACTTGTTTGATGTTAATGATGTAGCTAAAAAACCTAAAATTGAAGCCAGTGGGAAAGAGGTTGAAGACGTTAACATAGGGACAGAAGAGAAACCCATGATAGTAAAACTTTCCAAATCCTTACCTCTTGAGAAGAAACTCAAATACATTGAAATTTTCAAGGAATATGTGGACGTATTTGCTTGGGGATATGAAGATTTAAAATCTTATGACACAAGCATCATACAACATAGGATCTCGATAAAAGAAGATCAAAAACATTTCAGACATAAACTTAGGAGAATCAATCCCAAGTTACTCCCCTTGATAGAAAAATAAATTAAAAGGATGTATGATGATAAAATCATAGTCCCCTTATGATTTTCTAAATGGGTTTCAAATCTGGTCCCAACTCAAAAGAAAACTGGAGAAACCAGGATTTGCATTGATTTCATAAAATTTTGCCACAGAGGGCATGTTCCGGTATTCCTCAATACTGGACTACATGTTCACATTCTTTCAGGCGGACAAATTCTCCTTTTCAATGCAGAAGATGGACAAGGATGGGAGGCCGCAAGCGGTAACATCTTGGACTTCACTGCTCAGACAAAATTCTACAGAATTCAACTTCAAACAGTTTATCGAGCAGTTCTACCATCCAATGTTGAGTATGCTTTGTGGCAGACCTGGATAGAGGATAAATGAGGAGATTCAGAGAATCTTACACCTCTCAGACCTAGCAAAAATTGGAGATTGGTATCTTTACCAAAATCACACCGAGATCAGAGTAGATGGATGCGAGTTGGCTCCATACAAATTTCCCAAGTTATAACCCGTGAGGATATTTTCCCTGGAATATATAAGGCAAATGATTAACTCAAATGACATACATTTTGTGTCTTTGAAAAGAAACAACAACTCAGAATTAAAGGGAAAATAGGGTCTTTCATCTGCAATATCTATGGTGTCGAGGAGGAAGCAGACAAACTGTTGAAATAAATGAACTTTTTTTTTAGTTTCATTTGGAACTATGATCCATGCGGGATAATTTATGAGATGAGGATTAAAAAAAAAATGTCCCATATGTTCATACCCCCAAGCTTGAGATAGAGTAGTTCGCGAATCAAACAGAATGGGAGCTGAACACTCTGGTCGAGATAGAAGAGCAGGACCCTTCGGTCATCATCTCACAGACGACTACACCACAGGTTCCCAAATAGAAAATATCCAGGAAGGATACTTCACCTTCCGTCACAGAAGTCTCGGCTAAAGATTTCCAATTACACACCAAAAGGACAAAAGCCAACCACACACCTGACACGACTAGTGAAAAGGGAATCCAATCCACTGAAGCCATGAAATATGATCGGTCACTTCTTAGCACAAGAAGCAAGAAGATCATGTCTACAATTTTTCCAAAGAATCCCACAAGTACTCCACCGGTCGAACAACCGAGTAAAGTAGGACCAAAATTGAGTAATTTTGAGAAGTATGACCTGATAAAACAAAAATCAGACGCTGACCAACAACACATATGCTCAATTTTGGAAACAATCTTCAATGAAAAAACACAGATTGTTGTCTGCATTTGATACAGAGAAGGGTAGAATTCACATGGAATTTCTACAAGCACAAGTGCCAGATCCGAAAGCTATCACTGATTACAAAAGTGAAACATTCAAGTTTCATACTAGGGATGTGCATCCTGCTGATCAAATGGATCTGCACAGGAAAACTTGGGAAATGATTTTCTCCACTTTGGAAAACGCTTCTACTACGGCCACTAAATTACAGGTATCTCTGAGCAATGTCTAGACACAACTGAAATTAGAAAAGATATCATCATTTGCAAAGGATAACATAATTAAGATGTTGGAAGAATTGGTCCTCTAGATCGGGTATGAACCCTCAAATGTGAAAGCAGTTGAGGAGATGCTTAAAAAGAAAAATGTCGATATAGCCTCTCCGAGGAAACAACTGAAACTACCACCAATAGAAAATGCACAGGCAAAGGAGATAGCTGAGACAAAAGGGGAAAAGGATGAGATGCTCAAGTTGATCATTGAGCATAATGAACAGTTGAAAGAGATGGAAGTAGAACTGGAAAAGCTATTAAAGGAGAAGGAACAGTCAAAGACTATGGAGGTCATTCCATTAAGCGTAGTTCCACTCAAAGGAGTAAGCACAACATCTACAATAGAAATCCCCTCAGCAACTCCATAGACAGCTCTGGAGAAGACAGTAGAACTAGCAAAATCCATGGAAGAGATGAATTTGCAAGAGACAGAGATTAGCAGACTTAAGGGGGGTTACGTCTCATAACTCTATCAGTCCATTCCCCTGTTCAACAGTTACAATTCCCTTCACCATGGTTACCTCCCAATCAACACCCACCACGTCACCCGGTCATATTTGTCATTCATTGTTACCTGCCATCTCATGCTCCAAAGGAATCATTGGCAATTTATTACTAGCTAACATATCCACTAGCCTGCTGACCTATCTCCCGCGCCCAATGGGTATCCGTTTGCTCAAAACTACCTTTTCCCTTCGTTCTCTCATTGCTTACTGCATCGTCGCACTAGAGAATATTTTCCCATCGCACCAAAGCATATTTTTCCCTGTTTTCTCTCCGTTTCAATCAACTGTCCAAAACCACTGTCATCCCCACTAACGTTTGTTTGACTTGCAGGTATTTTCACAGTGATGGCGCCAAAATCAAAGAAAAAAGAAGCTGAGAAAAATCCTTTCATCCCCCCTCCTTTCGACCTTGACAGGATCCATTTGGCCAACAAAGATCATTTAGTCGCAGACACCAGGTGCGAATTCAACTTCGCGGATTTGCAGTCATGGATCAAAGAGGTTTTATTAGATCGGAGCGATGAAATTGGGCTTTGGGAGTCCAACCTTCCTCTGTATATTTTACCCCAGGTCCACCATTTCCCTGAGTTTTCCCTCAAGTGCTAGGAACATTACCTCCCTGACCAGAGAGCCATAGTATCTTCATAAGGAGAAACCCTTTTCTTCATCACACCAGAGGCCATTGATTAGATGATGCAAATACGAAGAACTGAATCCCTCTCCCTTTTCAATATCAAAGTCATCACGGAGTTGTACCAAAAACTATCATTCCCTGAGAGAGCCTAGATTTTCGAGCTTTTCCTCCCTCAGGCTGCTTAGTTGCCCAAGACAAATCCCCCGTACCCTTCCTCCCTATTCTCAGTAAAGGGAAATCAAGTCATCTCATCACTCTGTGCTATGCTTGGGTATTTTTCCAACCAATGGGTGGATGAACCCATATTGGGTTTCTTGCCAATTTTCTCCACGGAAGAAAGACCTACCACTCAGTTCGATTATAGCCCTTTCATGGCGAACAATATTCATAAACAGTTTTCAAATTTTTCCACAGAGGGCATGTTCCGGTATTCCTCAATACTGGCCTACATGTTCACATTCTTTCAGGCGGACAAATTCTCTTTTTCAATGCAGAAGATGGACAAGGATGGGAGGCCACAAGCGGTAACAACTTGGACTTCACTGCTCAGACAAAATTCTACAGAATTCAGCTTCAAACAGTTTATCGAGCAGTTCTACCATCCAATGTTGAGTATTCTTTGTGGCAGACCTGAGCAGAGGATAAATGAGGAGATTCAGAGTATCTTACACCTCTCAGACCTAGCAAAAATTGGAGATTGGTATCTTTACCAAAATCACACCGAGATCAGAGTAGATGGATGCGAGTTGGCTCCATACAAATTTCCCAAGTTACAACCCATGAGGATATTTTCTATGGAATATATAAGGCAAATGATTAACTCAAATGACATACATTTTGTGTCTTTGAAAAGAAACAACAGCTCAGAATTAAAGGGAAAATAGGGTCTTTCATCTGCAATATCCGTGGCGTCGAGGAGGAGGCAGATAGACTGTTGAAAGAAATGATCTTTTTTTTTAGTTTCATTTGGCACTATGATCCATGCGGGATAATTTATGAGATGAGGATTAAAAAAAAAAATGTCCCATATGTTCATACCCCCAAGCCTGAGATAGAGTAGTTCATGAATCAAACAGAATGGGAGCTGAACACTCTGGTCGAGATAGAAGAGCAGGACCCTTCGGTCATCATCTCACAGACGACTACACCACAGGTTCCCAAAGAGAAAATATCCAGGAAGGATACTTCACCTTTCGTCACAGAAGTCTCGGCTGAAGATTTCCAATTACACACCAAAAGGCCGAAAGCCAACCACACACCTGACACGGCTAGTGAAAAGGGAATCCAATCCACTGAAGCTATGAAATATGATCTGTCACTTCTTAGCACAAGCGACAAGAAGATCATGTCTACAATTTTTCCTAAGAATCCCACAAGTACTCCACTGGTTGAACAACCAAGTAAAGTAGGACCAAAATTGAGTATTTTTGAGAAGTATGACCTGATAAAACAAAAATCAGACGCTGACCAACAACGCATATGCTCAATTTTGGAAACAGTCTTCAATGAAAAAACACAGATTGTTGTCTGCATTTGATACAGAGAAGGGTAGAATTCACATGGCATTTCTACAAGCACAGGTGCCAGATCTGAAAGCAATCACTGATTACAAAAGTGAAACATTCAAGTTTCATACTAAGGATGTGCATCCTGCTGATCAAATGGATCTGCACAGGAAAAATTGGGAAATGATTTTCTCCACTTTGGAAAACGCTTCTACTACAGACACTAAATTACGGGTATCTCTGAGCAACGTCTAGACACAACTGAAATGAGAAAAGGTATCATCATTTGCAAAGGATAACATAATTAAGATGTTGGAAGAATTGGTCCTCTAGATCGGGTATGACCCCTCAAATGTGAAAGCAGTTGAGGAGATGCTTAAAAATAAAAATGTCAATATAGCCTCTCTGAGGAAACAACTGAAACTGCCACCAACAGAAGATGCACAGGCAAAGGAGATAGCTGAGACAGAAGGGGAAAAGGATGAGATGCTCAAGTTGATCATTGAGCATAATGCACAGTTGAAAGAGACGGAATTAGAACTGGAAAAGGTATTAAAGGAGAAGGAACAGTCAAGGACTATGGAGGTCATTCCATTAAGCGTAGTTCCACTCAAAGGAGTAAGCACAACATCTGCAATAGAAATCCCCTCAGCGACTCCACAGATAGCTCTGGAGAAGACAGTAGAACTAGCAAAATCCATGGAAGAGATGAATTTGCAAGAGACAGAGATTAGAAGACTTAAAAAGGAGGTTGAGAACCTTCAGGAACTCAAGTCTTCTTACCAAGCCAGCTACTCCAAGGAGAAACAAACATCAGACAAGCTTAAACAGGAATTGCAACAACTTCAAAAGAAAACAATGGCATGCAAAACACTTGCTGAGGTCAAGGAAAATGTCTGGATGGATATCACCAAATCAATAAATGAAATATGGCCTGTGGTGCAAATCATGTTAGAACAAAGCGAACGGGTGCAAAGAAGCAAGCAGGCGATTGAAAAGATAAGAGGAGAATTGGGAGAAATGCCCACTGAAGCCAGTGAGACCATTAAATTCCTAAATTCAAAAACCGGAGAAGAGTTAGAGGAGTTGAAAATTGAAGATAGGAAAAAAACCATCCTCGAGGTCAAGAGGGTCCTGACCAAGAGAGGATCGATGATACAACTGGAGGAAAAGGTCCAGGCTATGGACATAGGAGTGTAAAGATTTTTCAACAAAATTGAAGCTCTGCAAAAGAAAGGCCTCCCTGGATTATGGGTCATAAATGACAAGTTAATGACACTGTCTGATTATAAAAAGAAACTAGCCACTGTGGCTAAAGATAGTTTGAAATTCTTGGGAATATAGGGAAGTATCATAGGCAAGGCATTCTTAGAAGATTTCCAGTCAGATATCATCTTACAGCATGAGATCTAGTACATTTTCATCATCAAGCCAACTTTTTCCAAGTATACGGAGATGGATGAAGTATACTGAAGATTGCTCAAAGTCAGTGTTCCTAGTAACCTTCGATGGGAAGAGTTATGCAATCTGATCGAGTAAGAGATGAGGTGTCCAAGCCTAGTCAACTATCCAGTCAGATGAGGTCGTGCAGAGTACTCACCAACGGTTTCCCCAGAAATCAGCATGAAGTTTCAACACATCAACAAACAGTTCCTGAATTTTTGTATCTTGTTGAGTTAATTAGCTAAATTTAGAACTTCCACATCCCGATCTTCAATGACAGGATCGTATGTAATTTTTGATTATAAATACTTCAAACTTTTAAGTACCGAGGGTTGATCTTTACGCCCTGTAAGCTAGAAAGACAGTAATTTTTGTCAAGAGATCTTCCAGTAATACAAATCGATGTTTCATAGGATTCTCACATGTTGTTCATTGGTGATGTTATTCTTTCTATGTTAAATGTTTTCCTCTCTCAGTTGTCATATTGTTTTCTAATCTAATCTTTTAAAGTAGCGCATGTTGCAAGATTTATCTTTGTATACCCTGTTTCCGGCTTTGAAAGATCTTAATGTTTATCTTTCTGATATTACAATGAAGAAATTCTTAAATGCTTCTTTACTTTAATTGATATTCTCATCTTTTCTACTTTTCATCACTTTATTGCTAAAGAATCCAATGAATGCATTATCTTTCCCTGTGAAAAGAATCTTTTAGTTTCTGTTTAGATCTCTATCTTTATAATACAGACCCCATAGCCCAATGGAAGCGTAAACTCTTTTAAGCCAACTTAATAAAAACAACAACAAACCTTTTCAATCTTATTTTATTTAACTAGCCTAATATCTTAAAGTCAAAACATAGCTAAATCATACAGAGAGATCCCTCTCTAAAGCTGGTAGGGCTAGATTCTAGTTTCAAAGTGGTTGGATAAAGTTACCGCTTGTGAATTTCTTCTACTCTGACAAACTCTGGGAATTTACAGAGCGTTAACTGGTTTATCCAATGGGGGCATGGGAGCCCTTTCTTCCCCCTCTAGGTCCAAGTGATCTTGAGTCTCCTTCTGAGTCTGATCTCGTTGTTTCTAGATCCTTTATCCCTCATGCTTGTGATTCTTTGTTGATAGAATTTGTCATTCTTGGCCAGAGCCTCCATCGTCATATGGAATATGGTTAGTTTACTTCACCCTTTGGGACTGTCGACCCTCGTTTGAGTGATTTCTTTGATTTTGAATGGGCTTTAGATGAGGCTATCCTTGAAGCCATGACTACGGTTTATATACCAAGGGAAGACTTGCATCGTGGTTTGTGTTTTCATCCCTTTTGGGAGACTTCCCAAGTTGACTATTGAAGAGACTCTTAGTCTGGGCCTAGCAGTAGGCTCTACCTAAACCAGTTTCATACATGATTCGTAGCCCCCTAGAGTCTTCTTTAATCCATTTTCAGACTCTCTAAACATGAAAAGGTTTTCGACCGATCTTGTTGTCGTTCATGCTCACCAAGCTAAAATTTGAAGGCACATCTGTTCGACGGTAGTTCACCCCTTTTTTGGTCCAAACGGTCAACTGTATGAACAAAGGTATACTCTAGGAACTTCGGTTCACTAGAAGAGTATTCTCAGGTATAATTTTAACCCTTTTTCGAGCCCCAGGGACTAATTTTACGAAAAAGGAACCCCCATGGAGTCCATAGTTAAGCTCTTTTCAAACTCCCTAAAATTGAAAATATGGCCGAGTAACCTTGTTTCTTCACACTTGTTAAATCAATCTAGAAGAACATCCCTTATGGAGTCCATAGTTAAGCTCTTTTTAGACTCCTTAAATATGAAAATATTTTCGAGTGATCTTTTCTTTGTCACACTCGTTAAAATGGTTTTGAATAGACATCTTTTCGGTGTTAGTTTACCCCTTTTTCAAACCGACTAGACTACCTTTGAAAAAGGTACCACAGTGGAGTCTCCTTTTACATTTTTTCAGACTCTCTAAAAATGAATAAAATTCGAGCTTACCTTCTCTGGGCTCGTTAAAATTACATCGAAGGACGTTATCATTGTGTCTTATTAATCACAGTTGCAATTTTTCATCTTTGGCCTAATGTCGGCTCCATGTTGCTCTCAACTGAACCATCTGAAGCATGCCTTATACACAAGCCTTGTAGCACTTTGCCTCTGCGTCTTGACACCTTGACCCATGGAGGATTATTCCTGAGTGTACTTTTCCTACATATGTCTCCTTGATACGAGCATTAGTGTGTTCCTTGCACTTGGAACTAGTATGTTTGCGACACTCATTCCTCCTCTGTAACGTAGCATTCTTTTATTCTTTTTCAAGCTTTCCAAAATTATTGAAAAAGACAAAAAAATCAAATATACCCCAAAAATAGGAAGGGAAAAATATTTTCTTTTTATTGGCAACATAATGAGTCTCCCTTGGACAAAGCACATCCTTTCATTTTTTCGTCAAGATATGGGATTTAATATGACCTTAGGAAGTTGTGCTCTCTACATAGAGTTGTGTCCTCCTCCATTTGGTTATCCTTCCAAACATATGGAGAGTTTGCGTTGCCTCCTACATCGTGAACTTATGTCAATTCCATACTGACTGAGTCTCATCATTTGTCATGCTTTTTTCCAAGGGAAGTTTTACTAAACTTGAGTCGGCCCTTCTGCAGTTTTTCTCTTTTCCTCATGCTCGACCACCCCAAAAGACCAATCAAGTCCTTTTTCAAAATCAATGAAGTTCTCTGCTTGATCATCGAGATCCTCTTGTCTGTTCTCAGTGAGCCATCGAAGACCTCTGGGTAGTGAAGTCGTACACTGATATTACACTCCTACCTGAGTTTTGATGATCTTGAATTTGTTGCTCGAGCTCTGAAGGCCTCATCTCCAGCCATCGGGTGCCATTAGCTTCTTAAAGATGGATACTATACATGTATATATTTTGATTTTGAGACATAGATCCACTATGTATTACTCACAGCTACACTTTATATAGTTATATGACATGGATATGCAATGTATTTGACTGGTAGCCATGATTTTATTTCATACCGAGCATGGGTATTCCCGCCTCGGTGAGACAAACTATTATTTTGCAGATGGAACCTCCTGAACTCTGGTCTCTAGGTTCACTCACTTCCTATGTTGGTGAATATTTGTAATGTATTTCAGCCATCATATGCTCTTCTGACCTCACACATTAGGGGGCATCTATTATAGCCCTAAATTGCACCATACATGCATACCTGACATCATTCCATCTTACTTCCTATCTTTTCCAAGCCATCATTGAACAACTCTCCTAAAAAAACATTTTCTTGAAGATGTACGCGCCCTGCACCACTACTTCCCGCATACACACTCTTGCTGCACCATTACAACTCACGTACACTCACAAAAAGTGCAAAAAATAAAAATTGCAAAGGGATACGGGTTTTTGGGCCGTTACTAATCATTTGACCACCTATAGTTGGTCACCCAACTAAATACCTAGTTTTTTTGCCTATAAAAGAAGGTGTTGGGGTTCCATTTCAAGAAGAAGGACAAGAGAAACGAAACTCTACCCATTTCAATATCCCCCCTTTTCCCCAATATTTTGCAACCACATTGTGAGTTTGAGCCATAATTCCCTTTTTTAGCCCTTTCTCCTCCATTGCAAATCCTTTCCATTTCCCTAGAGAGAACTGAAGAGGAGAATAATACGTGGAAGCAGTTGGTGCATGGTGAAGAGGAGCCTAGGACTGAGTTCGAGGAGCAGTCTTCGGTCTCATATTGTAAACGACTTCGTGAGATTAATATAAATAAATATTTTTTTCGTCCCGCCAAATGATGTCTTCAATCTTCATGATTTATTTGTGTTTTTGTTATGATATCTAACCTACTAATCCATATATAGAATGCATGCTTGTAGTTTCTTGTTTGTTGTTTAGTGAATGAAAGTCAGCCTTGGGAGAGGACTTGCAGTCGAGAAATAACCAAGTGCAAAGGGATCGATACTAGACATGGAGTTCAAGGTAGGACTACCAGATCCCTATACCTTGTGTTTTATATATGATCGTGGGGTAATGTCGAGATAGTTGTTAAAAGTAGGAGACTTTAGATGGTTAGCTCTGCCTGCACTTTAGAGCCCTAGTGTAGTCTATAGGGGGATTTCCCGCTTACATAAAAAATATATTCTGAAAATGGTGAGATGACATGTAAATAACATACCTTAGAAAGAATCATCAAAAACATTTATCCTCCCTTGAATTTCAGCCTCCTTTACTTCACCTTCCCTCTAAAATTCCCCTTAGATATCCTTTTCTTACCCATGTCACTTATAGATATTCAATATTCTCAAGTGTAATTAAATGAGAGATCCTTGCCTCTTATTTATACTTTTATGTAGCTTCCTTAAGGGGTTACCTTCTAACCATCTTAAACCACTTTCCTTATTTTAGGGATAAGCCAATTCTAACCACTTGTCCACTTGGTAATTTCTCCATTAGCTTTATTATTTAAACAATTTATTTTGTATCCAATTTGAATTATAGTACACTCATCACTTCACATTATTATTTAAATAATTTCTTCTTTTCAACCACTTTGACTACTTTGACCTTTGGGGGCTTCTAGATGACTCATGAGGGTTCTCCAACTTCACATGGACATAACTCTCTAACCATGACGAGTTATGTGACATTGCACATACCACTGGAAATGGCATGACATGTACTATCCATATACATTAGTCTTACCTTCAAATATATTAAAACTCATACCATTATACATCAAACAAACTTGGGTCCATTTCCCAAACCTTTGTGCTACTAGAATTACTACTGAAATTTCTTCAAGGGTTGACATTAATGAAAACCAACCCAAATAATCAACAATATCCCCCTTTGGAATTGATGGTAACACTCTCATGCAATAATGAAGTCATATTACTCATGCTCCCCCTAGAACCATGCCTATGTGCTCTTTCTCCAAACATTTACCTTTGCATCTGATAAATATCTCCCCTTTTTTCATCAATCGCAAAGGTATCTGTCCATCCGAGGCTACTCCCCCTAACTGAATTGTCATTGGGGATACTCCCCCTGACTAAAATCTTCCTGAAAATGATCCCCCAACCTGAACTGTCCTCTTTATGGTGCTTCCTTGTGTAAATATAAGACATATAAGATAAGCATTCAAAATAATTCATTTTGGATTAGAAATTACTCTAAGTCTCTGGCAAAGATACTCAAAGGATTCCCTTGGAAGCGGTTTTGTAAAGATGTCTTCCACTTGTTCTTTTGTTCCCACATATTCAACTCTGATGTTCTTCTCTACAACATGTTCCCGTATAAAGTGATACTTTATTGGAATGTGGTTTGTCTTAGAGTGCATCACCGGGTTCTTTGAGATATTGATGGCGATTGTATTATCAAAGTAGATTGGAATGGGCTCATCATACTCAACATGTATATATGTCAGAGTTTGTTTCATCCATAGAACCCATGTACAACATGTTGTTGCTTCAATATACTCTACTTTGGCTGTAGATAAAGATACTGATGATTGTTTTTCGCTTAGCCAAGATATTAAACACTCACCCAAGTAGAAAGTTGCTCCACTGGTGCTTCGTCGGTCATCAATGAAACCTTCCCAATCTGCGTCTGTGTATGAAATAAGTGATAGATCATTTCCTTTTGTATACCATAATCCAAATTCTTATGTTCCTTTGAGATATCAAAAAATCATTTTCAATTCTAAGACATGTGATTCCTTTGGTGCTTCTTGAAATCGTGCCACTTGTCCAATCATTGACCTGTATTGCCTCTAATCTGTAGACTTTGAATCAATTTATTTTCTCAACTTACAACTGGTTTTCATAGGAGTGGTAACTGGTTTGCAATCTTCCATTCTAAACTTCTTTAACATTTCTCTGATATACTTAGTTTGAGAAATAAAACTTCCTTGGTTTCTTTGACATATCTGAAGACCCATAAATAAGGATAGTTCTCCAAGTAATGACATTTCAAATTAATTGTACATATCCTTTGCAAATTGTTGGCTTAACCTGTCATTATTACTTCCAAAAATAATATCATCAACATAAACTTCAATTAATAAAATACTATCTTTTGTTACCTTGATGTAGAGGTTATTGTCTGCACTTCCTTTTATGAAACCTTCCTGCTGTAGATATTTATCCAGTCAAGAGTATCATGCTCTAGGAGCCTTTTTTAGACCATACAAGGCCTTCTTCAATTTACACACATAACATGCATTCTCTGACAACTAAAAACCTTCTGGTTTTTCTATGAACACTTTTTATTCAAGTTCCCCATTCATAAAAGTTGATTTCATGTCCATCTGATACACTTTAATATTCTTGGAGCATGCATAAGCTAAAAGAAATCGGATTTCTTCCATTCTGGAAACTGGGGAAAATGTCTCTTCAGAGTCGATTCCTTCAAAATGTGTCTATCCTCTACATACCAATCTAACTTTTTTCCTTGTAACCTATCCATATTCATTCAATTTATTTCTAAAAACCCACTTTGTGTTAATCACATTCTTATTCTTTGGTCTTGGAACCAATTCCCAAGTGTCATTCTTCTTTATTTGATCCAAATCTTCATCAATGGTCTTATTCTTGAATTCATCCTCGCCGACCTCTTAAAAAATGTTTGGTTTAATTGTAGATAAGAGTGCTAGGTACGTTTGTTTTGGTGAACAAATTCTTCTTCTAGTCTCAACTCCTTCATCCTTCTTTCCGATAATCTAATCTGAAGGATGCTTCTTTTGTACTCTTTTTCTAGGTGTCTTTGGAGGCACTTGTTGAACTTTCTCTTCTACTTCTGTCTGATCCTCTTCATATTCCCCTTCTACTTCTTCTTCATCTTCTGCTTCTTCTTCGTAAAGTTGTTCCATTGATTCATTTTCTTCTTCCTTTAATTCTCGTCCACCTATTTTTATCAATTGTTACATCGATGCTTTCCACAACTTTGTTCAACCTCAGATTGTAATAATTGTATGATTTCCTTGTACTTGAGTAACCAACAAGTACTCCTTTGTTCACACGAGAGTCAAACTTTCCCATTCTGCCATCTTCTCTTTTGATGTAAAATTTGCTTCCAAATACTCTGAAGTGCTTCACATTTCCTGGTCTTCCTTTCCAGAACTCGTAGGGAGTTTTGTCATTATTGTTTCTGAGAATTACTTTGTTTTGAATGTGAACTGTTGTATGCATTGCATGTGTCCAAAAAATATCTGTCAATTTGGAATCCATTAGCATTGTTTGATCCATTTCCTGTACTATCCTGTTCTTTATTTCAAAAACTATATTATATTGACGTGTCCTAGCAACAAATAATTGATTTTTTATTCCATGCATACTTCAGTAGTCCATAAATTCCTTTGAAGTGAACTCTCCATTATCAGATCTCAACCATTTGATTTTTGAAGTCATTTCATTTTCAACCATATCCTTGTAGACCTTGAAGCTTTCAAAATCTTCTGACTTATTCCTGAGAAAGAAAACTACAATCCTTCTTGTATAATCATCAAATAATAGCATAAATTATTTATCATCTTTTAAACCCTTTTTTGTAGTTGGTACAACTAGATCAATACGCACAATTTCCAGTGGTCCTGTCATTCAATATTCTTTTGATTCGAACCTGGTGTTTGTTTGTTTTCCTTGTTGACAATGTTTGCATAAAGTGTTGGCTGGTTTCGTGCTCTGGGGAATTTCTACAACTGCTTCCTTTTTTCTGACTTTGACAAGGTTATAAAAGTGTATGGGATCCATTATTCTATGCTATGGCCAACTTTTATCTTCCTTTCCTCGACAACACTTTGCATTTCCAATTTCACTTAATACATATATGTTTCTTGAATTTCTTGCAATTGTTGCAATCAATTTTCCTGAACCTTCTTTTCTTATCTCACACTTCTCTGAATTGAAAGTAATTTTATGACCTTAGTCACACATTTGAATTACACTTAGAAGATTATGATGCATATCTTCTACTAGTAGAACATTATCTCCCTTGGTATTCTTGTTTCCAATTCTGACTATGCCTTTTCCAATGATTTTAGTTGAATAATCATTTCCGAAGGAGACCGATCCATCTCTTTCCTTTATTAATGTAAGAAACATGTCTTTATCACTTGTCATGTGTTTTGAACAACCACTGTCAACATACCAACCATGTTTATTCTGCTTATCTTGTAGAGGGATTGTGCATTCTTCATTGCTATACTGATTCTGCTTTCGTATCCATATTCTCTTCTGAGGTTCCTATCTGTGACTGTTGTTGTTCTGTTGTGGTTCTCTAGGAGGCACAGTCATTCTACAATCTTTTTCCATGTGTCCAAAGTTGTTTCACTTGTAGCATTCCACTTCAGTCCTCAATGATTGAAACTTGTTGTGCCTTCTTCTCTATGTTTCAATAGGCCTTCTTGGATAACCATTTTGTGTATGACTTTCAAAGTTGTTTATGTTCGTCCTATTATCTATACAATTTACAACTTTATGTCCAAAATTATTGCATTCATAACATAAACCAAAAAATATAGTTTGATACCTGGGAGTTGAAGATCTTCTGAAAGGAGTTACTTTTATGAATCCTTCTTCTTCCTGATGCCTGTTTGTTTCTGTCTTTTGCTGATTCTGAAATATGAATATTCTCAGTGGAGGAGTGTCCCTGTGATATTCCTTATAGGTCTTCCTATTCTCTTTGATTGTTTCTTCATAACTTTTTGGGTATGTTTCTTGTTCTGTTGCTTTGGAGCTTGATCACTTTTTTGTCTAATTGTATCCAAGTCCTAACTTTTCATGATGAGGCTTTTGACTGTTGATAATGTCATCCAAAACGTTTAAGTTGTTCTACATATTTTTCTTTTGAATATCCTTTCTCAATGTGACAATCTATGCTTCCAAATTTCCAATGATCATATCTCTTTCTTCTAGTTTTTCTTTGAGTGCTTCTTCAATTCTTTTATATTCTTCTATTTGAACCTTCAATTTCATGATCATTTGTTCTATTTCATGAGTGTCTTCTTTCTTGTCTAGTTCTTCTTGTAGCTTTTTTTTTTTCTTATTTTCTCTTCTTATAACTTCTATGGAACTCAACAATTCTTCTCGGTAGTCAAATTCTACCTCTTCATATTCTTCTTTGGTGTCTTCTTTATCAGAGTCTTCTACTGCCATGAATAGAAATATTTTTATCTCACTATCACTGACTACATCTTATTCTGATGAGGAGATGTCTTCTTTGGTGCATAATCTTTTCTTGAAAGATTTCTTTTTGGTTCTTTTTCCTTTATATGTTTGTTTTCTATTTGAGTAATCTTCATCATTCCTCTTATTTTTCTTATGAGGACATTTGTTAGAAAAATGACCATTACCATCAAAATTAAAACAAATCAATGGAAACTTAACTTTATATCTATTGTTGGTTCCCTTGTTCAATCTTCTGAAAAAGTTGGCCACTTCTTCTTCATCATCTTCTGAGAAGTCACTGTTGCTTCTATGTTCCTTTTGCTTTCCCTTTTTCTTTGACCTTTTCGATTCTTTGAAGGATGCTTATTTTATATCTGGATTTTCCTGTTCAGTTCTCATTTCATGTGCGATGAAGATTCCATCTAGTTCATCCATGATTATTGAGTCGAGATCTACTCTTTCTTCTAGTGAATATATATTAGGATCAAAACTCATAGGAAGAGATCTTAGTACCTTTTGAACAATTACAAATTCTTCAATTTCTTCTCCCAATCCTATGATTGCATTCACTATTTTATTGACTCATAAGAAGTAAGTTGCAATATTATCATCTTCCTTCATCTTTAGTTGTTCGAATTGAACTGTGTAAGTTTGAAGGTTTGCTTGTTTGAATTTTGAATATCCTTCATAAATATTTTAATGTTTTTCCCGAATCATTTTAGAGGTTTTAGAATGTACAAATTTGGTATATACCAATTCACCAAGACCATTCAGAAGTGCATTTGTGTCTTTGGAATAATTTTGACTGAGTTTCATTGCTTTTTAACTTGTTGGTGGAAATGTTGGTTCTTTGTATCCATCTACCACTAATTTTCAAATTTCAAATCCTTGTGCATGTATATATGTTTTCATATTCTTCTCCATAATGCATACTTTTGTCCATCAAACTGTGGTATTTCATTTTTATACATGTTGTCCCTCTCAATGATCTACCTTTCAATGGTTAAACTGATTTTTGAAGGAAATTGCTCTGATTCCAATTGTTGGATTACTAAGAGGGGTGGTGAATCAGTAATAGAGTAATCTAATCCTTTCTAACCATAAAATGCAAGTGTTATATTAATGTAGCATTATCATCCAACAGTTGCAGACTAAATAATCAATGAACAAATGAGAAATCCTACACATACATAGAACACCAACATTTTTACATGGAAACCCAAAGTGGCAGAAAACCACATAATGCTTTTTCTTATATGTCTTTAGGAATTACATCCATTGGAAGCACCAAATTCCTTTGTTTTCCAGTTGCAAATGGAAGGAGGCTCCAACCCCCTAGTTTCTAAGGCTACAACATAAGGGAATATCCAAATCCCAAATTATGTGGCTACAACCAGAAGACGGTTACAACCCCCTATGTTCTCTAGATACAACCATAAGGTGGCTACAACCACCTATCCTTGCCCCGTCAAACCGCCCTGTCGTAGAAGTAGAATGATGGAACCATTGTCACACTATCACTGTGAGATATATTGTTGTAAACATGTGCCAATAAATATGCACCAAACAACTTGTAATAACCTGTACCAATAAAATGTTCCAACATGTACCATACATCAACCTATACCTCAACCTATACCATAAACAAGTTCATCAACCATGCACCAACCTGTACCTCAACCTCAACCAAAATCCCTCATCAATTTCATCATCCAAATCTGATTTTTAACTCTGTAATAGACCTGATTTATATGATCACATACCTGTAAACCTTCCTTAAATTTAACAATAAGAGATTAGCATTTTCATCAAACTTTACTTTAGTCTCACATGACTAATTTTGGATTAGTCAACAACCCTAACTTGAAATAATAATAACTATGTACCTGTAATGAATAAATATCTGAAAATAGTACACAATGTTCGTCAGTGTCTTTTATGCAATTCCTCCACGTTTCACTACTTGGAACCTCTCATAAAAGGATTTATAGAAAAAATGGCATTCCTTGTTGAATTCTGGCTTATTCTATAGAGCAAACTTTTAGAGAGTGCCCCACACAAAATATTTGTTTTATGGATATAAAAATGTTACAAGGAATACTACGGATTGTACTCTAACCAATACATTTTGTCTTATTGAATTTGGATCTGTTATGAAGAAGTTACAACATTTTTACCCGAAACATATGTTTTATAATAGTTTCAGGACTAGCCACAAACCTTATTTTCCACGGAGTGTAACTCCAAAAATACAATGACCCACAAGATGAAATGTTTATCAAAACTACTTGGATATGTCTCCTCAAGGGACTCCATACTTCGTGGTCAGAATCATTCTAGAAAAAATGTTGCGGTGAAAATGGTGAGATGACCTGTAAATAAAATACCTTAGAAAGCATCATCAAAACAATTTATCCTCCCTTGAATTTCCACCTTATTTACTTCACATTCCCTCTGAAATTCACCTTAGATATCCTTTGGTTACCTCAGTCACTTGTAGATATTCAATATGCTCAAATATGATTAAATGAGAGACCCTTGCCTCTTATTTATACTTTTTTGTAGCTTCCTCAAGGGGTTACCTTCTAACCATCTTAAACCAATTTCCTTATTTTAGGGCTAAACCACTTCTAACCACTTGTCCACTTAGTAATTTCTCCATTAACTTAATTATTTAAATAATTTCTTTTGTATCCACTTTGACATATAGTACACTCTTCACTTCACTTTATTATTTAAAGAATTTCTTCTTTGCAATCACTTTGACTACTTTGACCTTTTGGGGCTTCTAGATGACTCATGAGGGTTCTCCAAATTCACATGGCCATAACTCTCTAACCATGAGGATTTATGTGATGTTCCACATACCACCATAAATGGTATGACATGTAATATCCATCTATAATAGTCTTACCTTCAAATATATTAAATATCATACCATTATGCATCAAACAAACTTGGGTCCATTACCCAAACCTTTGTGCTATTAGAATTCGCTACCAAACTATCTTCAAGGGTTGGCATCAATGACAACCAACCCAAATAATCAACACTCCTTACAGGGTTGAAACCGAGAGCATCCTTCTCTCACACAAAATAGAACTTAATGCTCTCACGCAAGTGACATTTCTTCAAACACCAGAAGGACTACATTTGGTCTCTCTCTCCACCAAGCATTGATCCATAAATGATTCATCCAAAGATGAAACCTAGAGTTTTCAAAAGGATTTTATATAGTTTTCTTGAACTTCGTCACTCAAGTAGACAAGATCCAAAAATTTAGGATCTAATAAAAATTCAAAGACAAAAATGAGAAAGCATCTCGACAAACTCATTAGATCCTTACTTTCCTCCTTGAGACTAGGAAACCACTTGTGATCAAGTGAGGAAGAGTCCAAACTAACTCATGAGACCCTTAACTTCCTCCTTGAGACTAGGAAACTAATTTCCCCTTAAAATTAGGAAACTAATTTGTGAGTTGGATTCTCTCAAAAAATTGATTTCACACTTTTACAATTAAATGAAACATGAGATTCCCAAAATCACTTCAAGCATTAATCATTTTTGCAATTTGCATGAATAATACATGACTTTCTCACTCTTAAAGTATTAATCATTTTTTACATTTAAAATACATCATTCATGAGTATTAATTATTCTTTTCCACCTAAAATTGGTATTTTAATGATCTTCTCCATGGTGTGCAAAGGAATGATTCCTTGTGTGGAGGTCCTCCTAGATAACACATCCCCACAAAAATCACTTTTGGTCCTCCAAAAGTATAGAGAGAAACAATGACTTAAATCTATGCAACCAGCTTCTAGGAAGAGTCTTACACTCCATGATGCACTTCCCCACTGCTCAATCTACATAAAAAATGTCTTTGATAGGCCCTACGCTTCTTCTCCTTCACCTTTGTACTTCAAAATGAGGGTGTTGGTTCCAACACTTGCACCAATGCAAATTTGTATTTGTTTCCTTGATCTGCATAACAAATGTCTTTTAAAATCTGGACCCTTCTTCTCCTTCACCTTTGTACTTCTAAATGAGGATGTAAATGTTGACACTTGCAACAATGCAAATCTGTAGTTGATCCCTTGATCTACATAACCAAAGTCTCTAAAAATCCACACCCTTCTTCTCCTTCACCTTTATACTTTAGAATGATGATGTCAATGCCAACTTTTATACCAATGAAAATCTATAGCTGAAAATACATGGATTACAACTTTTCAAAGTAGTACCATACCTGCCAAGAGTTTATCAAACACTCATGGAAAAGTTTACAATGATTTTCAAGATAGGCCTTAGGAAAAATGATTCCTCTCACTCAATAGTGGCTATAAGACCCATTACAATGTTGTCAAAACAGGCCTAGCAAAAACAATGCCTCTCACTCAAAAGTGGCTACAAGACCCATTAAAATGTTTCCAAAATAGGCCTAGGAAAAAAAAATGCCTCTGACTCAATAATGGCTATAAGACCTGTTACAATCTTGCCAAAAAGGCCTAGGAAAAACAATGCCTCTCACCTAACAATGGTTACAAGACCTATTACAATATTTCAAAGAAGTATTACAAGATTTAGGCATAGAAACAAATGTCTCTCACTCTCATCATCACTTTCACGAGAGGATAATTACAAACTTTTACATCATAACATAAATTTCAAGGAAACATTACCATTAAGGAAAATACCCCCATTTGTGCACTAGCGGGAACTCTATGGTTTTTAAAAATCCCCCATTACAAACATGTGCAACATAATAAATAAGAAAATTTTCATCATCATCATACTCATCTCGCACTAATTTCTGTTGAAGTGTCAAAATGGCCTCTTACTACACCATATCAGTTTGTGTGGAAGGCTCAAACAATGAATTTCCAACAATAATTGAGATCTTGTTGCCCTGCTGCAACACTCAAAGATCACCAGAATCTGAAACACATATTCATCCTCTTGCGATTTCAAAAGGAGGAAAAAACCATAAATACATAAAACTTACATTTGGTTTCGTGTCAATGCTCTCAACCAACTTCTCAAATCTTGTCATACACAACACCAACAGGTTCATCTCGTCATTCTACATCTTTTTACTATAAACTCGACCTGCTCTGAAAAGTGAAACTCTGCCTCAAAAATATGCCATGCATTAATGACAAAGTGGGATTTTTCCATGAGCCCTGAAAGTACGTTGCTCAGATCACAAAATGGACCATGTCATTGAATTCTTGGTGAAAAGGTGTGCCAAAATAACTGCACTTTCATCAAATTCCATCACTGTCACTTCTGGACCCCCCTAGGCTCTATGCCTCGAAAAACATGCTATGCATTAATGACAAAAATGGGATTTAGTCACGAGCCTTGAAAATCCATTGCTTAGCACAAAATGGACCATGTCATTGAATTCTTGGTGAAAAGTGTGCCAAAATATCTGTACTTTCATCAAATTCCATCACTATCACTTCTGGACACCCCTAGGCTCTCTGCCTTGAAAAACATGCCATGCATTAATGAAAAAAATGGGATTTAGTCACGAGCCTTGAAAATCCATTGCTTAAATCCAAATTTTGACTACACCAATGGATTCGTGGTGAAAAATCGTGCAAAAATTTCTATAATTTCGTCAAATTGTAACACTCTCACTTCTGGACCCCTCTTGGGATCTTTGCTTTGATTTACATGCCACAATAGTCTGTACGGTCTACAATAAAAGCACCCGATGCCTTGAAATGTGATCCCATACTTGGGAAAATTTAGGTTTCCACATGGTAGCTTGCAATTGGCCCACATGGCACCCAATCAACTGTACATTCACTGCCACAATAGTTGTACGGTATGCCACATTAGCTATCTGATTGTACTTATACGTCAATTGTACGATATGCCATGTCAGTTTTATGGTTTTCCATGTCAATTGTATGACTGGCCACATCAATTGTCCTACTATAATTCCATGTCAGTTGTACAGTCTTCCATGTCAGTTGTACGGTCGACCAAGTCAATTGTCATGTTGTACTTCCACGTTATTTGTATGGTCTTCCATGTCATATTTATAGTCTTCCACCTCATTGGCCTAGTTAGCTCCTCCATCAACACCATACCACCGTACGACCTCCCATGTCATCGACCTAGTCAGTTGACATGTCAGTTCCACCTCGACTTGTTGACGTCATCATCATATTTCCAAGTCAACCAACATGTCATCTCTGTACTTCCATGTGGCCTCTGTACGACTGCCATGTGGCCTCCGTACGACTACCATGTGGTACATTTTTACTAGTCCATTTGGACCCTTGAAAATGCCAAAAACATGTGACACATGGTAGCCTGTGGTGTTTTCATGTCATCCTATAGTACATGTGTCTCTCTGGAATGATTCCAACTCATCATGTTGATGTCATGCTAACATCAACACTATACGGACTTTGCCAGTTTTGCATGTTTGCTGAAAAATTCAGATGGTCATAACTTTTGTACGCAACCTCTGTTTGAGGTGTCATTTATACTGTTGGAAATATCTCATCGAGCTCTTCAACATGGTGTTATTTTTGTTTAATTTTGGGCACTTTTATTTTTGACCATTGTTTTCTAGCTGAGGAGAATCCAACCTCCAACTACATATGCTCTAGTACACACCTCTTTCTTGGTGTACCATGAATCTCGATGTGAAGATTCCAACATTTCCTACTCCAGTGACCACTCATTTATCAGTGAGTGCAATAATTGTGTGACTTACTGTAAAAATACTTTATCTTCGAGCACTTTGTAACATTCTTGTTATCCCAAGATAGTGTTGGTGATGATATCATCTCTTTGATTGAATAATCCTCTACTTTTGTTGCTTCTAATCATTCCTTTTCACCATACATCAATCCTACATATCTAGGTCTTCCTTCAAGCTCAAATTGTTGAATGATGCCTTAGCCATCAATACTAAGACCTCCTCCCTTATACCCCATTTTCCTCAGCAAGTTCAAGCCAATGCCCCTGGTGTGTATTTCGAAAGCACCAAAAGAGGCATCATCATTATCGAGGGAAGGAAATGAACATAGAGAATTATCTGCCTCCATTCTTTTTTGTGATGCTTGGTCATCTTCCTAAAGCTTGGCCAATTGCTCCTCTTGGTTGGATGAAGCTATAGATGAGGCTGCCAGGAAACCACCTTTGTTACCTAGTGTATGGATATCATCCTCTATTATCTGACAGTATGTGAATCTAT
>ML828962.1:0-14925 GCA_009831015.1 Picea engelmannii
CCTTCCTCTTAGATCATATCTAACAACAAATGACCAATCCCTCTTACCTGGAACCTTTGAGTAAAAGACTTGTTCACATTGACTTGGAAAACATAGCGGTCATTTGATTTTTCAAAAACTATTGTTTTAATCATCGGAAATCCGTTGGCATGTTGAATAACGGTTCTTTCCTCATCAAGTTCATGCATTCGTAACCTATACCATTTGACATCAAACAAAACTAATTTGAAGGAATTAAAGTCACACTCAATTATATCATTCAAAAACCCATAGTATCTATTTTCAGGTTCTCGAGGACGTCTGTCACTCTGAGAGGAAACATTAGTGACTTGGAATACTGCAATTATCCCACTATCAAAAGTTTTTCTGGTTTCATCCAACTTTTTGATGCGAAATTTACGACTATTGCACCACATAGCCTTGTGGTGTTTCAACTGCAATATGCCAGACATGCAAAATATGCATTGTCAATTAATAATAAACAAATTTATATAACTTGGAAAGTATAATATGAAAAAAAAACACCTACAGTCACATTAATATAATATAAAATAACTGAATAAAATGGGTTAATTTGATTGCCTTTCCATCTTTCAAATAATATGCTAAATCTATTTCCCTCTGCGTAACATCGAAATCTCCATTACGATGAGATTCTCTAACCAATTCAAACAGTTCTTTCCACGATAACCTACCACCATGACATTCTTTACATCTATCAATCCATACCTGCATTCAGTCAAGATTGTTTGCAATGTATAAATGTAGTGCATCCCAATCTTGAGCAATTGACCGACAAAAAAATCACAATTCACCAATATTAAATATTAGTTATAACCATGGTAAATATTAATAAATGATGAAAGAATAAATATTACATGAGTATGATCATATACACACAAAATAAAAAATTGTATTTATTAAAAATATCCACAATTTAATTACCTCTCACTTTCTTCATTGTACCTTTCCCCAACAACTTCTCCCATTCAAATTTTTTGATGGAGTTCACATCCCAAATGAAATCCACTGCATGCATAGCTTGCACTGCTAATTTAGGAAGATACTGACTAATATACACCATGGATTCATATACCATATATCCCTCCACCACAGAACCCTCAGGACGTGCTCTTTGTATAACCAAAGCCTTCAATGATTTCAAGTGCCTCTCCACCATCCACATTGACCTTGTGTGTATAGGTCCACTCATTTCAATATCCTCAACTTGGTGTATGATGTAGTGTTCTTGTGCATTGAAAAATGTTGGAGGTAGATACTTATGCATTTCACACATTAGCCAAGGAATTTCTCTCTTCCAATACTTTATATCATCTTCATGGATTTATTTCTATGACAACCATCTACATATCATGACGCAAGAAAATAACATGTTTCAACAAAACATAATACATATTACATTACAAGTAAAACACATGTCATTAAGTACAACAAAAAAATGATTTTTTTTTTGCATATATATTGCAGCTACTCACCTCATGTATTTTCCAAGATCATATATAACTTGTTTGACGTTGTTGTCAAAGTCATTTGGGAGAGATAGAGGTCGAACATACTATAACAATAAAAATGAATCATTACTTGTTCAAATCTAGAAAAAAATATAAAAATCTCAAAAAATGTGTACGAACAATATATAAATATGAATACTAAAATGATTAATTACCTTAATGAGGGTATGCCAATCATGTGTTTTTACCCCACCAAATTCACCTTTCTTCGTTAAGATATTCTTTATGTTTGAACAAAAACCTGTGGGGAATTTAATTTTTTGAATGACCTCTTTTACACCATTGCTTTGCTGCTCTGTTAATAACCATGGAAGGTTATTTTTGTCTCCATCATTATTTGATTAGATCACACTTTGCATTGCATGATTGGCCTCCCGAATGTCATTACAAATTTTGACAATTTTTTCTTTATCCCTCCTGCCATCTATGATTCACCATAATGTTTCTATGACATTCTTCCTGATATGCATTGTATCAAATAAATGAACTATTTTTAGGTCCTCATATAAGACAACCTCATGAATTGAGTGGGATAACATTTCATTCCTTGTGGAAGCCCATTATTACTACCTTAACAACGACAACATTGATGAAGCATAAAAAAAATTAGAACACTATTTATCAAATGTGGTAAAATAAAATGAATAATTAAAATAAAATTTCAAAAACTGATTCCATTTACAATACATAAACAAAATGGGTACCTCGAGGATTAATTCTATCATATGCCAACTTCCATAGGAGAGGTGTCATTCTTTTGGGTTTTAGTCCAGTCTCTTGTTTCCCATTGAAAAAATATTTTTCAGTAGTACGATACTTATAGTTCTTAGAGATGAAGTGTCTATACTCATCAAACACCTCCTTTCCTAAACTTTTTGACCAATGAGATTTCATCTTAGGACCACAAACTGGACATGAAAATTTACCCTTTGTTTGAAGACCTGCACCAGACGGATTAATGTGAATTATTAATATACAAAATGATTATTTAAACAACATGCATGATATATTCAATTAATTATATACTATTCAAGAGTGCAATATGGAACGTTACATACCACAAAAATGTGTTAGTCCTGGGGCATCATGAATTGTCCATAAAAGTATTTCACGACATTGAAATCTCTTCTCCCCAATTGGTTTACAGATGTCATACATAGTGATGACCTCCCATAACTTTAGTAGCTCGTCAATAAGAGGCTCGATATACACATTCATATCTTTAACTTGGTACTTACATAATTGTTTAAAATTACACGAAATTACTACCATGGTATGTATATATATGTAAATAAATAAATAAAATATGTTATGCAAAAAAAAAGAAAAATGAAAAATCTAAATTCGAAAAATTAATGTAAACAAATACCTGGAATAAACATTGTCAACATTATGTGCTCCCTCTTTATTGACATCCAAGCAGGAATGTTATTGTTGATAAAAAAAATAGGCCACACTGAGTAAACAAACCGAAGCTCTCCAAATGGATTAACACTGTCAGTTTCCAATGAAAGCCTAACATTACGAGGTTCATTTGTAAATTCTGGCCATTTTGCAACAATTTCCTTAAATGCATAACCATCTGCAGGCATTTGAAGAATGCCATCTTCAATTCTTTTTCGTGCATGGTAATCCATAAACTATGCTATGCTTTGGCACCTGAACAGTTGCTGCAAACGTGGAATTATGGGAATATGCCAGAAAACCTTTCGAGGGACCATTTTTTTTACTTGATCGGTTCGATATCTACTAATACCACATACCGAGCATTTTGTTTTCGATGAATGTTGTCCATAATATATAATATGATCATCAGGACATGCATCTATACTTTGATACTCCATTCCAATGTATTTCATAATGGCATGTAAATCTCGATATGTGCGAGGTAAAATATTTGACGAGGGTAACATAAATTCACCTAACAATCTAAAACATAAAAAATAGATAGTTAATGTAAAGAATACTAATTGTAAATATTGCATTTTTATTTTACACATTAATTAACACTAAACAAAATGGGGAAAAGTCAACCCTTATGTAGATGTGATGAAACATATTACATACCTTAGGATCTGTGTCATACAAGTGTTCGACAAATTATTCATAACCTTTAAGTTCACCAACAACAATGTAGTGGAGAGAAGATTTTCTCTTGACCCTTTATAAAGTCGTTTATTTTTCTTTTCAATCAGAGGTTCATCATAAATACCATCACTTCTGTCCCCATGATCCTCATCTGGATGACCGAATAAGTCTTGGATCATTTGATTTGTCCCATCATTTGGATCATTAACTTGATCTTCATTATCTGCTTCAAGTTCTTCATCTTGTACAACATCATTTCTGCTACTACTTGGTGATTTGTGCATAAAGTTAGGGGGAAAATCTAACTTTATAATTACAAACAATCATGAAAAATTAGTGCATGTATAAAACAATATAAAAGTTTGAGAATACAATAAATATTAAAACAAATAATGAATATATATATAGCTAATTACCATGGGACGATATTCATTTTATCCCCCATCCATGTGCCCATATTTTCTACAATGTGTTTTAGCTGTTGCTATTAAAACTCTTTCGAGATGTCTAGTACAACAATTTTTGCAAGGGCAATAACAATTACCGTCACCCTTTTGACCCTCTTTAATTTTTTTCCCACCTCTAATGTTTTCTGACATTCTTCCCCACAAACATATACTGAAAAAATACCTGGTTTTTGTTCGCCAAGAAGACCGACTTATACCCTTTTTGAACTGTCATTATTATAGAAAACTTGTCGCAACATCCGTAAAATGAAACATATTTATAGATTTTATAACATCACAATTCCGATGATAGTTGACCAAGTCAAAGTTGACTTGGTCAAATACTAGGTGACCGTTGGGGTGGGGAAAACCTAGTTTCCATAACGTCACAAGTGTGACAAATATTTCACCAACATCACAACAGAGACGAAAATGAAACGTCGTCGCAAGAGCGACGTCCTCCTAACTTTGTCGCAAGAGAGACATTACCAGGCAATATGTAGAAAAAAAGTTAAAATTTCCTCTATTTTTCGACAGTATGGCCAATTTTGTCCATAACATCTCAAATAGAACATTGAAAATTTTCCAATATGTACTAGTGACAAGAGGTCGTAGTGTCTCATTCACGGGTTCCTTTGTAGAGGGTGTGTGGTACCTTCATCCACAATGCACTTTTTCCAAGCCCAATATTTTTCCATTATTTCATTCTTTCATAAATTTAAGGAAAGGTTGAAGGCCACTGCTTCGGTGTGGTGTCCAGATAATGACTGTGTCACCCAAAAACACCTAGTGGAAACGAGAAGGTTGGATCATCATGAGACCCCCTTTCTCTCAACCATGCAATTGAGAGATTTTACCCTGGCTTGGTGACCAAATGATGGAAATGTCATTCCACTAGATATTCATGGACATGATAGGCTGACTCGTGATGAGACCTCTTATCCTCCAACTAACATTTTAAGCATTCTTAATCCTATCTTATTGTGGGTCCCTCTTTTCTCAAAGATAATCGTTTCATTGCTTTCTTGGGTGATCCCTGGATGAAGCATCTAGAAGGTTCATACATAGGATTTTATATTTTACCCAACATCAATGCCTCTAGGCCTTCAACCCCTTCTTCCCATAGAATGAGGGACAACCCCTTCTTGGGTCAATACACCCTAAAATCCCAAGAGACAAGGAAATGGGGGGAAATAGTGATGGAAAATGGTAAGTATGGTTGGGAAAGGTATGATGACTCTTCAAGGGAGTTCCTAGTAGCAAACCCATCCCAAAGGAATACCACTTACTAGGACGCAATGTCAACCACCAAGGTGAAGCAGGGAAAAAGGCATAATGTCCAAGCGTATATCATGAAATATAGATAAATCTAAGATACAACATACTTAAATGCATTAAATATTTAAATGATGCTCACCATAATACTAACTTGTACCTCATGGAGCAAGGCCCACTGCCTTCCAGAATCCATTTGATGTGGTGGATTCCATCTGAAAATTTGCGACCTCTATGGTGGTGAGAAAGGTCTCCATCTGTGCAAAAGGATACTGCTGGTCATGTAGTCTCTCGGTACTCCATATTTGGAACTTAAGGGCCTCGATACATAATCTCCTTAGTTATCCAAAAAATGGGGGTAAAAAGATCAAGGCTTAAGGGGTGAGTGCTAAAGAAGGTGCGGGGTCAGTGATCTAATGACAACAAGTGAGCCCGATCAATGACGGGAAACACATGTCACATTGACAAGATGTTCGAGAGTGAACACAACATGTGCGACAATAATTTTAAGGAGCTATGTGGCGAATAACAGATGTTGTCACATGGTAGGATAGAAAAAAGTAAAACCACTCCCCTAGGGTCGCGACAATGGTATTCTGGTCCCGCTAGGTTGCACGTCAACCAACTCATCACATACTTTTCCATCCGCCTAGTGCCACCTTGTAACATCCCTAGCCACCCTAGTGCTGGGCTCTACCACGTGAAAATTTTGAACTATATACAATATTTAAACTTACAAATACTTTGCAAATCCACAGATTTATATAGAATAATAGTAGAAATATACATGCAACACATATAGGAAAACCCCATAAAAATAAACACATAAATAACGTTACAACATAGAATTTCACATAGAATTGACACTTATCTTTGATAAAAATACCACCAACTATGAGAAGGCCTTCCACGTTCCTCCCAACCATAGACCACACTGCTCGTAATTTTAACAGTGGGTTACCCCTAAGCTGGGACTAAACTCCACCCAGGTAAAGGAATACTAAGCCAGTCTAAGGTCTGGCAAGCAATAGAATTGCTCGGTCCAATCTACCCAACTGCTGCAACTAGCCTATAGTCTCTCATTCCCTACATTCATGTCCCACCCCAGGAAGTGTGCCCCATCTCTTTTCAATAGTCCTTCGACTGCCTTACTTCCCTTCTGGGGCTTCAACAACAGGTTGGGAAGGAGGTATCAGAGCCTAATAGCTATTGCCCAATGCACCAGGCAACAATTCCGAGTAGTTTCTCGCATAGAGAAAACTACTCACGGGCCTAAAAACCCACTTCTTTGACATAGAAAACCTCTCACCTGGAGAGAATGCCTACAAGCATGATAACCAAATTCTTTGACCACATGCCTTATAACCCACCTCTTCAACTTGCATTCAACCCAGATTTCCCATTGTCCACAACACCAAGATTCCCAAGTACTAGTCTCATGATGGCATTAGCAGAGTTAAGATGGTAGGAGGGAATAATGGACAATTCTCTAGTTCTTAAGCTATCCAGGCACATGTACGGTGATGGAAGCAACATAGTTCATGTAAGGTACAATACTGTCTCTGGTAAGGTACAAGTGTGTTGCCCGTGATAGAGAGGTATCGAGTATAGCTCCAAGAGTGCCTGAAAGAATGGAGGAATCCTAGAGTGCATGAATGATGAATGGGAAAATTGACTAATTTATCCCACATATATGTGCATGCTCCCTTAATGACACATGGCCCTCAAGGAACTCGTTTCTCTCCACTTGTAATTCAATCCCTTCCCATAAGAACTTAGGATAACATAAGTTATGTCCATACGTTAGTATTTAGGAACAATATTATAATATTCCTTTGGAATTAAGCCCTCTATCTTATCCCCTTCCTAGGATCTTATCCCCCTTTCCCTTCCCAGTGGATTTTAGTCCCCCATACTCATTTGTGGGTTAGTCTGCAACAATGATGTACTTTATTAATGATACAAGTGTTTATGGATTACATTAATAGGCATGATGATCTTTAGCATTCCAGGCTCCCTGGCCTAATAATCATATAAGCATTCTAGCCTATAATAACCTGGCTCACCAACCTATAAAACACAACATATATACAAAGGATCCCTGGCTTTAAGATCACACACTATTCTTTTGGTATGAGATTCTCGCACACAGACTAAATGAGTGTAGAACCAGACCAAAGACCCGGTAACATCAACTCACCAGATTATAAGCATTTATACATTTACATTTACAATTGTGGTTTAGCTGAGGGGTATTACATTACCCTCCCCCTTATTTATGCAGTGTCCTCAGTGCATTATATACCATGTACAATTCAAAATTCTTCAAAAAGCTCCAAGACTTTTCTATTGGAATCTTGTTGTCCACCCGGTGCTCTGCTTTCAAGCATCAATTCATGTATCCATACTGTAGATGGAAGTCATTTGCTCTATTCCATAGAGATGATTCAGGAAATAATTCATCTCACTGTTCCATTTGACACACCCTCATTATGACAGCTACCATGATATAATCACTTCTAAGTTGCCTCTTCCTTATTGCAATCACCCTTCCAGGCTCAGGTATCCCTTCATTGCTACATAGTTCTTCAACGATCCATATTTCCAAGGATTTCACACACAAGGAGAGCGCCATCTCATTATTAGAACCCCACCAAGAATTCCAAATTTAATCAATATTATCTCATCTGTATCACACACATACAATTATTATGAGAGAACATTATAAAAATTCATTTAGAAACTCAAAATTATTTCATAAGGAATTCAACTTTTCCCCAAAATACGAAATTCTATCTCATAATTTTTCATGGCTGTTGCAATAGTAGGATGCAATCTTCCTTATGGATTTCAACAAACACCATACTGAATACCACTTTTCCTACAATTCTTCTATCTTGCATTCAACCAAGATATTATTAGTATTTCTTGTACATTATACTTTCATTGAAATATGTACCAAAACATTCCAAAGTGATCTTAGAATTGTCTACACCTAACAATTCATTCACAACTATCGAACAATTTATTAAATAGATTGAATTATCATTCTATTCATATGCATGTTGACAATTAATATTAGTAAGTTCATTACTCTATTTTCTGAACATAAAATTTCATGTAGTCAATGCTCATGTGACTACTTGACTTGCAACTTCCCTATTGCAATGTCTAACAACTCTTGAAATGTTCTCAACTCCATGAGTTAGTAATAGTTGTAACATTTCAGCTGTTAGTATAATTATTTCCATTCAATAACATATATGCATGCATTTACAAAACACATTCAACAAATGCATTTAAGTATACAATTCTATCATGCATAAGTGCAACTCTACCACTTACTATGCATGAGTGCAATTGTCAATTCATATCTATTCATTTCATATTTCCATTGATTTTCATAATGCTTTATATCTAAGTCATGTATCTCATCGTTGTTAAATTGGAAATCTGGCCAAAACCTTGACACATTCTCCATACACTTCCTATTGTCTTCTCAATTATTTGGATTCCTTCCTTTTCGACCTTAACACTACACCAAGAATATAATTCTGTGGTGTTCATTAGTGTTAGCAAAAAGGTTGCAGTCCAAATATTATTTTGAAGTAGGAAGTCTTGAGGGGTCATAAATCCCTTTAACTCAAAAATAGGAACCAAATCTGCCACTGAAGCCCAATTAGACTCTGCAATGTTTAATAGTGGAATGGTTCTCAAGATCTTGCGATCCAACCAAATAATCGACGGGCTTTACATTTTCTAGTAAAAGCTTCTCCTTTAGTTTAGACGTTCTCTTTTTGTATTTTCTCTTATAGGTGGGACATATATGAGATAAGAGCCGGTGTAAACCAACTGGGTAACAAGGTGGGGAAAACTTAACTACTGGAGAAGGCTAATATTGGGATAAAACTTTGACTCTAGCATGCAGATAATGATTCTCTACCATAGGCCTAGTACTAATACATTAACCTGCTGTTGTTCTAATTATTGGTTGAGATACAATTTATCAGAAGAAAAAATGCATGCAATAAACGATGGCAAGAAAAATAGTTTCCTTAACTCTAATCATCAATCACATATTAACACAACGATTTACTTTTTATCATTAAAGATAAGAACTATAAAAATATTGAATTAGATAACTTATCAACAGTTTCAGAAGTTCTTACTCGTTACAACATCCATTCATGTGATAAAATCAGAAATAGTTCCTCTTCATATCCAATCATACACGCTTTTGATGAAAAACACAAACTTGTCTCTGGTCCTAAGCATGACTTCTCAACTAAGGAAGCTCTGAAATAGTTTTTTACAAATCCAAAAATGAGGGTCTTTGCAACAACCATCGACCTTGTGCTAATAGGTCGATCCTCCTATTTATAACATGCTATTAACTAAAAATAACTATTAAAGTGTAGCTAAGTAAAACAAAACTCACCACATGGCACTTTCTTCTATCAATTTTCGAAGAGTCATCAAATGATATCACTTGAGTGGATGAATCTTCTCGTACTCCGACCACTTGACGAAGATATCCTTGCATGTGTTAGCATACGAGAATCTATGTTGTTCCATTGGGGCCGAAAGGATCTCTCTTATCTCTACTTCCCGTGCACGATACTTGACTATTATGGAACTTAACTGCTGCAACATGGCTCGAGTTTTGATCAGGTGTTCCATGAACTGATGCACCTGTCTTGGCACCATGTCCGCTACCTTTACTATCTCTACAACCCATGATGAGTCTTGTTCGACATGTGATTTGACTATGTCACGCAAGTCGACAAAGTCATCGGGTGTGCCAAATTCGGGGAGGCCGATTTCTCTCATAGCTCGGTTGATTTTGGTCTAGCTCTTTTCGCACTCGACCCATTTCTCTTGGATTTTCCGACGAGGTTCCAGAGCCATTTTTACCCAATATTCGACCGATTTCCTTATGCGATCGATTCTGCTTTCCCTTAGCACCCGGATGTCGTGCTCTTCGGAATCTCGAACCTGTTGAACCACGCTGATATAGTCAATCCTTTCCATGGCTTGGTGTGATTTTTCATACCACCTTTCCATATCCTTACATGTCGCCAACGCCATGAGGGTGTATTCTTGAATCTCGACTATCCTTGCAGTCAATAGGTGTCGTTCATCTATAAATTTACTGTAGGCCTCCTGGAATTCGCTTCTCAGGAACACTGCGAACTGTGTGGTGTCCTGGTAATATTTTTCCAAGTGGCGTAGATGTTCCAATTCCTTCAACACAGTGGCCGACTTCTTTTCATCCCTCTTCTCTCTGTCAAGGGTGGCATCTGTGATTGCCATCCTTGCACCGATAAATTCAGATGTCTTGGCATGCTCTGTGTTCATCATCTTTTCCTCTGTGGTGATGAGGATGGAGTGATCTAGAGTGATCCTCCTCTTCTTGGTGGTTCTCTTCATGATAACTTTCATTTTTCGGTCATAGGAGATATCATGTATATCAACAACTTCATCCATGGGTTCGGGGATTTGCTGATCTCCCCAGGTGAGCATATTTCCCAGGCTCCCGATAGTGTATATTTGTTCAAGACTAGGTTCTTTAATTTCCTCCATGTGTTACGAAGGTCTGACTCTATTTGTTTCTCATCGAGAGGTTGAGTACCGGTTGAAATTGAAGCATCGGGGGTAGGCTCGGTACTTACTTGATAGTCGGCCGTTGAGATGCCGATTTCCTGCTGTGGAGCTTCTTATTTTTGTTCTCCCGACCCTGGTTCGTCCGTCGGACTATCCTTTTGAGTTTTCGGTACAACGAGTAGTCAGTGTCTAAGACACTTTTGACCTCCTGGTCATTCTGTGAAGGGATTCAAATTTGAGCGTCAGGATCTTGGGGAGATGCCTTCTCGGGCTCCTTTTCCTCTATGATATGCACAGGAGTCACCAGGGATACCTCCAGACTTTATTTATCATCATAGATGTTTATCAATTCGTGGAGGGAGTTTGGTGAACTTTCTCTCCTTGATGTTCTTACTATCTCTGACTGAGATGAAACGTCCCTTGGTGATCCAGCCTGTGGCGTTGGAAGTTCAGGGTTATCTAACCCGACAATTTCATCAATTTGTATAAGCTCAAAGCCTCTTGGACCTACCCGACTTTCATCTGGGTTGTCGGCAGGGGCCCCTATCATTCCTATGAGTTCTGGGTCATCTTGCAGCTGATCAATTACTTGCTGCGCCTATTCTATCATGAGAAATACCCTTGCCCGTGCATCTTGTGTCATAGGAAATCCTCTATCCTTTACCGGAGCCACTAGGGGAACCTCTGTTTCTTTTGCCACTCTTATTTCTTCCCTGGCTTTGAGGGATTCTTGAGACGATTTCTCTATGGTTTTTTCCTGTTCATCCAGGCTCATGGTGCTGAACCTGGTCATTTTGGGGTTGAGCATCCTTGCTACCAACTCGTCCCATTCTTGGGCATTTTCTATGAAGTCTTCATCTTTGAATTTGTCGTGGGCATATGACCAACATGGCGATACTTGTGAAGCATGTTGCAAGACCAAGCCCTTTGGATCGTGCTTGCAGAATCAATTTGTCAATCTAAACTCGAGTTGGCTCAACCCTTCTTGTTTGGCTTGAGATGTATATATTACCAAGTAGAACCCTACATGGAAACCATAGGTTATGAACACCCTCTTCTCGTCCTTGACCAGGGTGGTGTTGTAGCCTTGCAAAATGGTTTGATAACATATTTCTCCCACTACAAGGCGGTCCGGGACATGCACTGGTAGGAGATGTGGTGCTCCAGTGGCCCCGAATGCCCAGATGTAGGTGTCGCGCTCATCCAAGTACCAGTGGCCTACCTTGGATATCATCTTCTTGGTTGCAACCGATAGTCTTGGGCATTCCTTCTTAAAAAGAATGAAATAAATTCGTGCGATGAATTCATCGCAGATGAGGGAGTAAGACTTCTTGTACCTATTCTCCCATAGAACAATGAAATAGACGTGGAACGGGAGATCTTCAACATGCCAGCTCAGATTCATGCTGACGAAAATGTTTCTGGCGCATGCGACGTCAAGCAAATACAAAGCTATGTAGAAAACCGACGTCTCTCCTTCCTTCGGTGTCTAATCCTGTTGTATGAAGATGCTCAGTTGTTTGGAAATCATATTCTCCCTAGTTGAAACTGCTCCCCGATATCGCCACTATGTAAGCCAAGGGAATCCACGCCTATGAAAATCTGGAGCAGTCCTTATCTCCATACAATCGACAGATGAGAGCCATCAAATAGATGTATGGCTCCCTCAAATTGGCCATTGAGTACCATCTAGTGCTACGATTGGTGTACTTATTGTCCTCCCTCCACCATGAGGCCATCACCCAACTAGTGTCATGGTGCTTGTAGAAATTCACGACAAAATATGTGTTTAGCCGCTCCTCAGGATATCTAAGCTTGTAGTATTTCTGAACTTCCGCCGATAAGAACACTCAGACACACCCACCATTGTCATCGTTGATAAAACATTTATGTGTGTCTCTGATGTCGATGAGCCACTTTGAGACTTCAATACAGGGAAAAATAGGGGTTCTACTCGCCACCATATGAAGGTACGATTGTCAGATGTTCGAGAACACTTCATCGTCAAGCGCTCTTACATCTGGATTAATGTGTGGGATACATTCCGGGTATTCCTACTAGATTATCTTGTTAAATGTTTCTTGCCACTGTGTGAGTGCCATCTTGGACCCTGTGCTTGCCTCTGTATCTCCAAATGCCGAAGGCTAGATGAAAACCTTCTTCATCATTGTCTTAATGACAGGTTCTGGCCTCAGAATGTATTCTAATTGTTTCGTGGCCCCTGGAGAGGAGCCTTCACCTACCTCTAGCTCTTTCAGCTTCGGTGCCCTCAAAGACTGTTTGGTGGTTGGATTTCTTGGCGGCGTTGTTCCTGCAACTAAAATAAACCTTCAGAGACTGTGTAAATAACAAAACCGGATAGAAAACATATAATTTGTAAGCATGTAAAATTTACATACTTGGATACATACCTATGAAGCTCGCTAAAACCTGGTTATTTTGATACTCATAGGATCTCAACAACCTTCAAATTACTCGTCTTGCTTCTTCGGATGCTCTAAATTTCCTTGCGCACAGAATGATTTTGTTTACAACAAATTGAGAGAATTTAAACCAGGGAATAATTTATCGTGTCACATCAACCATTCAATTAGGGTGATGAGTGAAATTTAAACAAATCTGTCACCAAATCGCTACAACTTAAATTCATCGTGGGTTAACGGTGGAGGCACAGGGTGATGTGGTTTATCGATGATTTTAAACGGTTGTTTTGATTGGCATACGAGGTAGCAACTAATGCAATATTTGTTATCAATTATCCCCTTAAATTCTCAAAATCCGATCGTATCTAACACTAAAACATCCCATCGTGTCACTCACTCAGTGGGTGGATCGGGGATCAGAGATGTGCTATGAACATTTTCCTTGATGTCCTTATGAAAAATCTTTGACGCTGATCAATCTCATCGTACAATGCTGCCATGGCAAAGCTGACTCAAAGGTGTGACTCGGACTTAGGGAACCAAGAATGACTCGGGGAAATACTAGACCGTACGGTTCTCCAATTCAGCAAAGACATGTGGCATTGAAGATCGATGACCTAATTCATGTATATTAATCGAATTCGAGACTTTCCTTAAGTTATTCATTCTAAAACAAACCTTAGCTTGCTGATGCTGAAAAAGTATCCAGGGTCGATGATCGATGATAAACCCATCGAGTGCTTTTGTTCGGATTAGCTTCCTTGAAAAATTCCCAATGCCAAAAACGCATCGAGGATCGATGATCGGGGATATATTTTAGCATGGTCAGAATGGTCGTTGCGATCCTTTTAGGTTTTCCCCGATTTTGATAAGCGCATCGGGCATCGACTATAAATGATACATTTTCTTTCTTTGTTAATGTCCATTACCCTCGTCTTTTACCAATGCCGAAGGGGAATCATCTATGGACGATATCCTTATGCAAGACTTGATGCAAAACCAAATATTCCTTTTTCCGATGTTTATGGAGATCGATACTTGGTGACTTAGGTTTCTCGAGTGGTTCTTTTTTCATTTTTGAATTCCTTCCGATGTCGAATCTGAGCGCGTCGGGTGAATTGTTTTGGCTGTTGATTATTTATTCAGGTGTTAAGACCTTTTAAGTCATGGGGTTTCATATGGTCAAAACAAACCTCAATAGATGATGAGAGTCATGAAAATAAGAAAAGACAAAACATTTCTCAAAATGAAGTTGAATTAGACAGTGCAAAGACCAAAAGGTACCCAAAAAAGTAAAAATTTGACATAGGCTTTTTAGGGTGTGTTGAGTGCTCAACATGAAGTTAATTGGATATTTTTGTGGTACATATCCTTTCGATAACCATACCTTTCCATTGTTGATTAAGGTTGGTTTTCATTGATGTCAACTCTTGAAGAAAGACCCATAGCACAAATTTTTGGGTAATGGACCCAATAGTGTTTGATGTAAATATGACTCATTATTGTTTTTTCATGGTTGATAAGAAGTAAATATGGATGAACTCCAAAGTGGTCCCC
>ML828962.1:15025-26015 GCA_009831015.1 Picea engelmannii
AAGTATCTCCAAAGACACCTAGAAAACGAGTACAGAAGAATCATCCTTCAGATCAAATTATTGGAAACAAAGATGCAGGAGTTGAGACTAGAAGAAAAATCCGTTCACCGGAACAAACACACCTAGCACTCTTATCTACAATTATCTCTAAAACTATAGGACCGATCTTTGGAGATGTTGTCATTCTCTCCATATATACACTCTGTCTTTCTTTATTAGAATACTAGCATCTTGATATATCAATTTGCATAGAATAGGTCTTCCCACCATGTACCTCTTTATCTTAACCTTGGCCTCTGTTAGTATGAATAATATTTCACTACTTACTCTATTTAAATGATATTCTTTACAACTTGATTCCACTGATCATTCTGATTTATAAGAGTGGATCTCTTGTAGTGGATTCCCAAGCCTTCATGGATGCACCTGCACAAATTGGTCCCACCACATAGATGCCTTTCCTTTGAGATGATAGATGTAAATTCTTCCTTTTGCATGTGAAGAGTAATTATGAAATTGAAAATAATTTCTCATACCTAGCAACCATGTCTCTACATCATCATCCTTCTTGTGCTCACCATCAAATGTAGGAGGCTTGATTTTTGTTCATTTCTCCTTGTAGCTCATCCACCCTAGACCTTCTCTTAAGTTTCTTGACAGGGGATGGGCTTGAGATACTATGTTCTCTCCTAGTGGAATGTCTTGGGGAGTGATGGTGATGTCTTCCAACACTTCTTTCTCTTATCCTCTCATCAAGAGACCTGTGACTTCCTGATTTTGTTGAGCTATTCTCCTTATTCCATCTTCTTTTCTATTATGTCCAAGCTCTATATTAAATTTATGTTGAAGTCCTCCTGCCGCTCCTTGGATTTCGTAAGCCTCTCATTATCATATTTATAGCTTTGGACATCCTTCTGCAAAATTTTAATGGTCTCCACCAAGTTCATGTTTTCTTCCTTTCCTTCTCCATGACCATTTTAGTTTGTATCTTCATTACCCATATTGACATACATCCCTCTGATCTCATAATCCTGGATGTAATCCCCCTGTGTATATTCCATCCCTATGAACTCTGTGTTGATCCTGTTTTGATCTAAATGATGTCAACTCTGCAAAATGTGCAACCAAAAGAACCTATTAGGCTCAAGGATTTATCAATTGTATGAAATTATGAACAATTCTAATTCAATATTTCATCATAATTCTTTCTTCTGATTTCATGAGATAATGACTATCCAGATTGATTTTATGGGTGAACAATTTTATTCTACTGTTCAATACATTTCCAATGCCTACTTCCATGCTCAATTCTGATTTTTTAGCAGAAAGTTATGGTTATTTGAAAATTCATCCTTTCTGTGAGGGAAAACCTTATCCAAGTAATATTCTTCGGGAGCCGAATTAGGTATTGGAACTGTACTGGATCCTCTCTTAGGTTTCACAGGCCCTTTTGATTTTCCCCCAAATGTAGGTCCGTACAATTCAGAAATCTGCAAGCTCCTTCTTTAAGCCCCCTCTTCTCTCTTAAAAATCAAATTTTCGGGCACTATCTCCCTTTACTTCGGCCCAAAACCCATGTGATCGTGGGATAGAACTAGGCGCTTACCAAAATGGTTCTTATCCTAAGCTTCTGGGCTCCGATTCTTTGAAACTTTGGGCTTCGAAAGATTTTCTAACACTACACAACACTTTTCCCGAACGTCGAAGTGGCTAACTCCCCGAACGGTGATTCTCTGGAGCTTTAGGACTCCGACGCTCTGGAGCTTCAGGATTCAAAGGATTTCTCAACACAACACAACATTTCCCCCAAAATCTGAAGTGGATAACTCCCCGAACGATGCTTCTCTGGAGTTTCGGGACTTCAACGCTCTAGAGCTTCGGGCTTTAGAAGTTTTGACCACACAACATGCTAAGTTCCTTGAACATCAAACTGGAAAATTCCTTGATTGGCACTTCGTTGCTTCGTTACTCCAAAGCTTCGAAGATTCTAGCTTCGAGAGTTCTAACTACACAACAACACAAATCACCGGAATGCCGAACTAGCGAACTACTTCGATGCTCTCTGGCTCTGGAGCTTTGGGCTTCAGACAATTTTACAAAACTACACAATAAATTACCCGAATGCTGAATTGGCGAATTCCTGGAGGACTCACAGATCAATGGTCCACACTCTTTGTCGATATCTATGGTCAAAAGGAGCTCTAGGACTACGGGCTTCATGAGTTCTGAGACTCCAATGCGCATTGCCTCCTGAATTGTCGAATGCCGAATTCGAGATTGATGACTCTTGCTCCTCCTGCAACCGGAAATTGAGATATCCTTCGGAACTCTGGGCTTCGGGAGTTCTCGCTATTGATCACCACCAAATCCCCAAACTACCGAACACTGAATAGGTGAAGGATGAATATCTATGGTTGACGCTCACCGTCAATGGATGACCAGGATTGACTAGGGGCTTCGAGCCTTCAGACCTTTTCACACTAGAACCCTTTTTAACAATGATCCTCCAGATCACTAAAATTATAGACACTCACTAATTTGCTGACACATGTCCTCAACGATGAACGGTCAGGATCTTCTCCGAAGTTTAGGACTTCATAACTTTCCCTACTTTGCGCAACAATCACCAACTTTTTTCAGAGTTTCAAATCTATGCACTGTTGTGAGAACTACGGCTCACGTTCACCTGTGTGAAGATCCAATGGATGGGATATGATATTCTCACACATGCTTCTCCTCTAGTCTGGGGTTTGGTCCAATGACCCAGATCTATGTTCAGATAATCCAATGGTTGGCACTCATCAGAGTGATCTACGATGTAGATTCACTCCGGGACTTCGAGGCTTTTGCCTCCCTTCCAAAAACAACAAAAAACTTCCAGAGCAGGGAAGTCCGAAGGAATTCGATGCTTAATGATAGTGCACCTTCTCCAGATCCGACGACTATGAGGGATATTCCTTCTCCTGAATAGATCCAACGACCTAGATCTAATATTGTGGCCTAAAACAACGGTTGTTGTGGTTTCTTGAACTGCTATACCTCCTGATATTTTGAACACCGTCAACGTGTTCTCTCAACATCCTCCTGGCACCCAAGGATGCACTGTAACTTCAATTCTTTGTGAAATTTCACTACAATTTTAACTTGCTTGGCCCATCCAGGCTCAGTGTTGAAAACTGGAGCTCTGTTACCATATTGTAACATCCCCATCCACCCCAGTGATGGGCTATGCTACGTGAAAATTTTGAATTGTATACAATATTTAAACATACAAATACCCTACAAATTCACAGATTTATACAAAATAATAGTAGAAATACACATGCAACACATATAGGAAAAAACCATAAAAATAAACACATAAATAACATTACAACATGGAAGTTCACACACAATTGACACTTATCTTTAATAAAAAGACCACCAACTGCGTGTAGACCTTCCACGTTCCTTCCAACCATTGAACACACTGCTCGTAATATCAACAATGGGTCACCCCCGAGCTGGGACTAAGCCATACTAAGCCATTCTAAAGTTTGGCAAGCAACATAGTTTCTCGGTCCAAGGTGCCCAACTATTGCAACTATCCTACAGTCTCTCATCCCCCACATGCCTGTCTCACCACAGGAAGTGTGCCCCTTCTCTGCTCAACAATCCTTTGATTTCCTCACTTCCCTTCCGGGGATTCAACAACAGGTCGGATAGGAAGTCTAAGAGCCTAGTAGCTATTTCCCAGTGCACTAGGGAACAATTATGAGTAGCTTCTCGCCTAGAGAAAACTACTCACGGGCCTGACAACCTGCTTCTTCGACATAGAAAAACTCTCACCTGGAGAGAATTCCTATGGGATTGACAACCCGCTTCTTCGACCATGGGCTTGAAAACCTTCCTCTTCAGCCTGCAATCAACCCATATTTCCCGTTGTCCACAACACCAAGCTTCCCAAGTACTAGTATTGTGATGGAAATAGCAGAGTTTAGACATTAGGAGGGAATAATAGACAATGCTCCAACTCTTAAGCTATCCAGGCCAAGGTACGGTGATGGAAGCAACAGAGTTGGGGTAAGGTACAATACTGACTCAGGTAAGGTACATGTATGCTGGCTATGACAAAGAGGTACTGAGTAGAGCTCTAGGAGTGCCTGAAAGATTGGAGGAATCCTTGAATGCATGAATGGTGAATGGGAAAATGGACTAATTTCCCCCACATATATGTGCATGTGCCCTTAATGACACATGGTCCTCAAGGAAATCATTTCTCTCCACTTGTAATTCATTCCCTTCCCATAAGAACTTAGGATAACATAATTTATGTCCATACCTTAGTCTTTAGGAATAATATTATAATATTCCTTTGGAATTAATCCCTCTAGTTTATCCCCTTCCTAGGATCTATTACAAGGAAAATCACTCTATGGTACGGGGTAAACCACAACAGATGGAATGACTTTAGAAATCAACTCTAATCCCAAGTATCCTATATAAATGAAAATCCTAACAAGACAATATCAAGAGCCTACCTTGTCCAAACGTTCGATGAAGACCACCGTTGAGTATGCAACTCAAAGATTTATACCTGAAACTTGTCCTCAACAACCAATATACACAATAATATGGTGATAATATATAATGTTAACACATACAATAGCATAATCCATTAACATGCATAACAAATACGCCCATGGAACAATAATTCAAATATTTGCGAGATATCAATTGGACGAGAAAATAGTATTTCTATTAAACAATGATCAACAAAAGTGTATAAGTGACAAAAATCAGTGTTGACATGTCTCGGAACCGAGAAACTAAGTCCCTTCTAGCTGGGCCTCCACCACTTCAATCCTCCACCAAAGGCAATCTTATATAAAGGAGACAATGAGGTTCTCCATCAAAGAAGGAAGAGCTTGGGGGCTAAACAATGTGTTCATACTTTCAAGGATAAAGGGATGTAGACTCAATGTGAAGTGAATGTTTCTCTAGAGTATCTTTTCTCTCAAAAGTTGATTTCTCTCCTCTTCCACGACTTGGATATGGATCAATTTATAACCTTCAAATGGAACTGAAGGCCCGATTCATAACATTTCTAGTATATGGAAGGTCAACGATCATGGATCTTGTGACGTGACATGGAAACCCAACACAATTTTTAATTTTGAGCACCAAACTTGAAGTACGTGGGTTGTAATGGTTCAACCTGCATACACGCATGCTGTATAACTGGTAGGGTGTGCATATGTGAAAAAATATGATTTTTTGGCTCTGGGAAGTACAAAAGGGGACTTCAAGTCTACATAGGGAAATGGAAAGGCCATCCAAGCAAGTTGCATAGGGTGAGACAAAATTTTCTATAACATATTCCCCCTAATGTGTGACGTCAGAGGAGTATCTGCGATGGCCAAAATACATTATAATTCCCAGAAGTGGAGTAATGGAGAATCAACTGAAAGAGATAGTTTCTCATGAGAATATTACAATCAATAATGACTTTGTACACATGGCTACCAATATGAATTATACTGTAGATCCATGTGGAAATATACCAAACAATTTTTCATGGCCATGAATAGGAAATACAAAGTAGACACATGCCATAGGCTATCATAGTCACGAACAAGGCCCAGTGGAAACCAGTCTCAAAATCAATCTAAAGATATTTGTATACAATGGAGTACAATCTGATCTCCCATGATCATTGAAGTCATATATGTACTGGCCCAATGAACGATAACAACAACTCAGGAAATATTCTACTGTAAACTTATGCTCTATGTCTTCTACACGAACCGCCAAATGTGCAAGTCTACATCATGAGAATAGAGGAGTTGAGGTTGAACACAATGATACTTCATTTGATTAATGGTCATTAAGGTATACCATTAACAAATGCAAGACAACCTACCGATAATGAAAGTAGGTATCAAGTCACCAAGTACATTCTTACAAGTGTGAATAAAGGTGTTGAGTTCGAACACTTGAAGAATCCATCGATCAAGAGACATTGATGTATTCCCAACTATATTTCCAGAATAAATGAGCTGAAGTCGATAGAAGGAGACTCACTGAAAGGAGAGAATTAAGGCATATTTCATCAGTCTGCACAAGGTACACAACAATAGCTTCATGATTTGGAGGAATTCAGACGAAGAGGATGTTCACGAACCAACGACCCTGTGCATATTTCACATGCACCATATGAAAGTAGTGCACGAAAAAGACCCTCTGAATAGAAGCCAATAATAAAGACTGCCGACAAAGGTGAGGAAACCACCAATAAGGTTAATGGCATCCAAGAAACTACATGAATCCCAATGTGTGAATATATTTCTTTCCTTCGAACACAAGGGAAACCCCCCAGTCAACGACCAATCAAGAGATGTCGACTACTGGGTTCAAGGTTACCTACCTGTTAACACTGAGTAAATTGTTGGGTTGAAGAAACAATCTACAAAGGTAACTTACAAACCAACTTTAAGACTGGAAACTAGCCTTTCCAATCTAGAGAGGGCTCGCTCTGAGACTTGATCTCTGATAGACAAGTTGCTTTAAAATGATGGCTAGAATTAGAATTTTAAGGTAAATTTTCAAGGTCCACTGAAAAAAGTGTTAGAATATGATGGTTTGTGCTCGTTTTACCATATACAATATCACTATTGTCACCCAACCATAGGCCGAATCCACCCTTCGAGCACCTTAACCTTGACATAGAATCATTCTGAAAGAAAACCGTAGGCTAGATAGCCAAACAAAGGGTAGCGCACCTTTCTCCAAGAATAGCGCACCAAACAAAAGCTGATCAGATAGTCCAAACCATAACCAAGAGATAGTCCAAGCCAAAACGAAATCTGCTAGCTGCAACAACTGCAACAACAAATCTCCTCCAAACTTGCGCACAAAACTGCCCAACTGCAGTGCACATAAGTGTGCTTTGCAGTCCTGAGAATGATGGCTAGAATGAAGACTGGCCTCCTGTATTTATATTAAATCTGGCAGACTTCCAGGACTGACTTCTCATTCTGGGTACTAATTCTTTAGTATATATTATTTCCTTTAGCCGACTTCTTCTCTTGGAGGCTAATAACCTAACACAAGTTATCCTCTTGCGCATACTTGTCTTCTAGGGTTATTAGCCAACTAATTAGGGTTTCTTCTTTCTTCCTAGAATATTCTATTCTTGTCAGGTTTACACGTGGAGGTAAATACCTCCCGCAACTACCATAATATCAACACTCCTAGCTAGGGAGGTATTATAGGTAATGGTCTTGAGCACAAACATACCATTCAATCGGTAGCATCAACATAGTTGTATAGAATATCTCATGAATAGATCATGAGCACCATCATCACCATCAATGTCATCAGCTACATCATCTCTCGAAACCATACTCCATCTGAGTAATCAAATATGATGCTGGATAAGTCACTCACTCCACAAAGTGACACAAGATCCATTCTTCTAATCCGGACATATGTCCTAGAAGAATAAATGTCCTGAACCATTTTTCGTCTGGGAAATCTCTGTCCATTGATCATCCATATAGATGATAATCATTTCCAACACTACTAATAGTCTTCAAGGTGATTGGAACAATGTCATTAAATGGAACACAAATGTGTCGATCCATAGTAGTACACAACTACAATCCAGTGGTACACTACCACACCAAGTAGCATACAAATACTTGATCAATGACATATAGTCATGATCAATGGAACACATCCACCACAGTAATATACATCTACTGTCTAAAGACATACCGTCTCCATAACAATCATTTGAGATCAACCTGCACATAAAAAATTGTTATGATATAAACTGAATCATCTGGGCCATTCTTCCACTCACATCTATGAGATCTGGAAGAGCATCTGACCTCAGAAGGTAAAACATCAATGATGAGCTATCTGGACTATTCTTCTTAAGCAAGGAAGAATATCTGTCCTGATTTATGAGCCTGGACCATTACCTATCTTGGGCCATTCCTTTGGCACTAAGCAAAGTGCAACCTGGAGAGAATGAGTCTTCCCTAGGGAATGCCTGTCCCTAATTGCTGAACCTGGACCATTCCTCTGACACTAAAAAAATTTCAACCTGGAGAGAATGAATCATCCCTAGGGAATGACTGTTCGGACCATTTCCAAAGGAAATGACTATCCTGCACCAACCTCCAAAACGTACCATTCTTCGAAACTTCTCACAATTGTGAGCTTCGAAAGATTGACTGTTCGACGAGGCGGACCAGTCTTCTTGAGTAATCCTCAAGAAGAGAGACTATCCTAGACCATTCCCCATGTTAACCACAATGGGAAATCGCTGTCTATGGTACATCAACAATCCATCGAACCATTTTCATGACAAAAATGACCGTTCGATCTGGACCATTTTTCGAACTAGAAAATGCATGTCTGTCAGAAATATCAAACCACTTTCCGAACTGGAAAGGAACTGCTCATCCTGGACCATGATTGTCCATAAGTCAATAAAACATCAGTGCTCCCTCCCAACCTGGGAGTCATCTCTTCCTTTTTCAATAAGTAAGTCGTCTCCATGAGCTCCAATTGGAGTACGCAAACTCTTTCATCTTGGACAAAAGCTTTACTAAAATGTCTACTTATCTGCTCATCTGTGGAGATATATATTGGAGAACTAGACTTCATCATAGAGAATGTAATTCTTGATCTCAAATGTACTTCAACCTTTCTGGAACACTGGTTTTCTCTGAAGGCTTCATATAGATATGCTCAATATAGTATATCATTGTTGGATTCATCTTTGTTTTCCTACTAGCTCATAACATCGTGGCAAGGGTCAAACTGGAATATATCCAAGTGGTACTTCTTTTGCCATCATGAGAGTTTGTCATGGATTAGCAAACCATCATCCCGAGCTTCTAAGTAACCATTTTGATACAATATCTCTGTTATAGAAAGTCTTCACCATGCTTCTGCTATGCATCGAAGGTTCTCCACCAAGTTGTCTTCTTCCATATGCATACAAGGGTCTCTTTCTGGTATACCTCAAAGCCTTGAGGTTTCTCTACATATGCTCTTTGTTCAATTATTCTGGAGAACAATATTTTCATTTATTTGATGTCAATTCCAACCCATGGATATTGCAGATGATATAATGTCTCATGTAGAGGTATATCTGGTTTACTAGAACAAACAATGATCATAGTCTTCTCCCTCCATATGGGAGAACCTCTAGTTCTGGATCTCACAATGCTTTCATTCATAAGTCTTCCATACACTGTTCTTCATCACAACTTTCAGTTCCTTTGCTTGATTTCTTTTAGTGAGTTCATATCAGGCTGGTAGTCTTGTGATTCTTGATACAATGATGGGTTGTTCTATCTTTTCTTTCTCTCTTGAAATCTTCATGTTCTTTCTCATGTTTCTCTTTAGCTCTTGAGTTCATGGAGTTTTATATAGATTCCATTCCCCGAAGATTCCGTCTTCTTCCTTTCATCATAGGATCATGGATGTGAATGGACAACCATGTATACTTTGAGGCTTCTCTTTTAGAGAAGACTTATTCTTAAAGTCAAACTGAACACATACAACTTTTCATGGTTGGTACCATGGATATATACTTCATCATCTTCAATGGATGATAGGATTAACTCCAACCTAATCCTTGCTTCATGTATGAATGCATGCTCTTATTTTGGTAATATATAATTGGCTCCCTCTATCTAAGAGATTCCATGCTTTCGTTTGCATCCTTATTGCCTTTTGTAAAGTGTCACAAATCTTTTTCCAAATTTCTCTTGATTGCTGACTTCTTTTTGTCTTTACTTCTTCTAGGTTTCTTTTTGATTTTGGCTTATCTTGCAACTTGTCTTATAGTCATAGTGATATCAGTCCTTATCTTGTTGTTGTTCCATAAGTATAGTTTCTCTTTGAACATATTATCTTCTAGAAAATAGATATGAAAGATATGTACAGAAAAAACATGGTATATACAAGAACTATGAAGCGTATTGTTACCTTTTATTAGAAGAAGAAGTATGTTTTGTCCTGCTTGGATTTCTTTCCCTTTATTCGACAACTGATGATTCATGTGTTTCCTTCCTTCTCTTTAACTTGGGACAATGATTCTTTTAATGACCATACTTTCGATAATTGAAGCATTGTATTCTTGACATATCTTTCTCTTGATTTGGCTTCTTCCTTGAACCAAACTTCCTTGTGTTCCTGAAATTCTTGAATCTTGCTATGAAGGCTTGATCATCGTACTTCTTTTTGGGTTTCTCTTTTGCACTAATCCTTGATTCTTCTTGATCACAACAAGTCCAAATTTCTTCAAATGTAGGATACTCCTTACTTGTGTTCATGCTTGTGGCAAATGCATCCCATGTCTTGGGAAGACCATTGAGTACTATATTTACCGGTTCCTTCTCTGAGGTGATCTCTTCAATATCTTGTAGTTGATATCTTAGCTGAGAGATCCTCACAAAGTATGAAGTTATGATGTCATCATCATTCATCTTCATATCACAGAGCTCATTCTTCAGACTCATTACTTGTCCAATGTTTTTGACTGAGAAGAGGTTTGTTAGGGAATCGTACATCTTCTTAGATGAATCAAGATGGGAGATGTAGGGTATCAAGTGGTATTTTATAGAGTCCACTATGATACTCATGGAATTAATGCCACTATATTTGAACTTCTCCATAACTGCAACATTCTGTGGTTCCTTCTCTTTTTCTCTTTTCCTTCTTCAAACTCTGTTTCCATGATATTTCCTTTCACGATATCCAGTACTTTATTCTTGACAAGGATGAGGTCAATCTTTGTCTTCCATGCTCTTAAGTTAGAAGGGTAAGTTTTAAACTTGTGGTAAAAAAATGCATATAGATTCTTAAACAAAACAAAATTTAATCAATGGCTCATTCACATAGTACACAGAGATTTATACCGGAAACCCTCAACCGGGAAAACCTTTCTTATATTCATTATATCGAATTTCACCATTCACTATACAAT